>OMLP01023986.1:17620-43223 GCA_900302685.1 Spondyliosoma cantharus | reverse complement strand
CCTGAAGAATGTTAACTGCTCTGTAAAAAAAAAAAAAAAAAAAACTAGAACTGTTTATTTCACTGCTGTATGTCTCATAGCTAGAGACACTATCATCATATGATTAGAAAAGAAACTACAACCATATATACAGTTGCCAGTCATTTACGTCCACCTATCTAAATCTAATGCAGTCCAACACAACAGTCCTGCAATAAATCCTTCCTTCATTAAGGTTATGCCGTTAAATTTTTATTGAAACGGCTTAAGAGAGGTGTCGATTAAACTGTATGATCATTTAGCTACTCGATGGTATTGCATTATATAGAGAGGTGTTTTAATCATTTAGCCTACCCTAATGGGATGGATAAAATATGTGAAATATATTTTTGTTTTAGCTAGGTCTATCAAATAAACAACAATTGAGTGTATTAGCATAGTATAGTATAGTAGCTATAGTATAGTATAGTATAGTATAGTATAGGTACTGTACAGTGAATAACACTAACTCAAAACCTCACCCAGTATGATAAAGAAGGCGGCTAATGGACGTTGCCATCTGCTTAAAGTACTGAATATTCAAGAGGGTATAGCCTGACGTTTCTTGAGGATTACATCCTTCTGTTAAAATCTGTCTTATAGGTTACTATACAGGGTGCTCATTTTAGATTTTGGTACAAGGAATAAACACAGGTTAGGAATCCAGTGTAGTTGTACACAGGACAAGTACACAATAGAACAATATCCCAAGAATCTGTGAGTGCACTCTCACTCCCAGTCAGTGACTATACAGAGACAAACGATATACATTACCTTCATTCCCTGTGCAACTGTGCCTCCCACTGAATCAGACTGGTATCACAATACCCATAGCTAACTTAACAAACAGGCCAAACTGAACAACTATGAAAAAATATATATTTTGAGATAAAATAGTGATCCTCCCTCAACACATGTTCAAAAAAGAAAAAAAAATTCAAGGCGGATATTCTGAATTGTTATTGCAGGAAAAGGCAATGGAACTTATTAAGATTATCAATTACATATGTGTTGTCACGCTATAACATAGGGCTGCACGACATGGTCAAAAAGTGATATTGCGATTATTTTGACAGATATTGCAGTTGCAATATAATTCATGATTATTATGGATGATTACATTTTACACAAGTAGTAAAATCAATATGATGTGGCATTTCTCCCTGTCTCTGCCAATCAAACATGTTTTATTACATATAGAGTACACGTTTTGAAGGCCAGAGTATCTCTGCAGCAATGTAAAATTTCAATGAAACACTGTTTTGTGACACATTTTACATTCAAAAATAATTGCATTTCTTGCGATTTGGATAATGTGCTTAGTCACATGCAATTTTGATTATTTTGTAATTAATTGTGCAGCCAAAACCACTAACACTGAGATGTTCACCCCTGTTTCTTACCTTTAGTGGCAGGGCATAGACAGGTTCTACGATTGAACAATCCTCCTGTCTGTCCAGAGTGTGGTAAATGTGTTCTTCCCTGTCCTCTTCATTCTCCGACTCCTCTTCCCTGTCTTCCAACTCCTTGTCTGAGTGCTCAGGGGAGGACAGGTGTGGCCGGCTAGCTAAATCTTCTGACCATCTGTCTCTGAAGAAGATAAGAAAGTATCAAATCATCTTTTTGTATTACTTGTTTTCTTAGGGCAAAATAGTAATACAAGTCTTGACTTCAGTAATTGGCCTTTTTCACAGCTGAATTGTCATAGTATGAAAAATATTACTAACATTAACACTGGCTCTGTTCTATTTAATTGCACCAGTAATCCATGATAGTGTGAGTAAATGCCAGCATGCAAAATACAAACAGCTGAATGGAATTCAACTATCATTCATTTTATAATTTCCACCTGTGCTTTTCTACTGTGACAGAGTGTCTTTTGTGAAAATTGAGATACATATTCTCAGTTTGAGCATTCTGTGTCAGGGCACACAATCATGAGAAAAGATTGTTAAAACCAGAAAAAAAAACTCAGGCCTTCATATTAAATATATTGAAAGTATCTAAAATAAAATATTATAAATTTTATTTTTAGGGGCACATCTTACATGTTACAGACACCTCTTTTGATCTTGTAAATCCCGATGGAGAAGGTCAGGTTTAAACTTGGAGTCATCTCTTGTAGTTAGAATAATTTGTTACAAAAACATTGTGATAACAGTGGTGTATTTGCCAGAGGGAGTATACCTGGTGTAAAGCGCTGCGCTGATGTTTGGTTCAGATATAAAGGACTCTGATTGGCCACTCTCAGAGAAAGATCTCGGCCGTACAGGTGGGATGGCCCAAGTCTGTCCAGTGAGCGAAGAAGACAAGATGGCTGCCGCTAAGGCTGATCTGTTGATGGAAAGACACAATTCAAATACGGATACACATACTGTACACTTTGTATAATATAAGCACAAGAAATTCATGCTGCCTATCAGATTAAAATTTTAAAAAGTATAGATTATGTATTATGATGATTTTGAGGGAGTATCTTGCAGAATGTCCTTAAATGAGTTTGATAGCAGGGTTTTGAACTAAAAGATTTAAAAAAAAAAAAATAACCCTGCAAACCAGATACTGTATTTTTAGCAAGCAAAAACAGAAAATCTGTATCGTCAGTGAAGCTTGCGTCAATGGAAGAAAAATGTATAATGAGGATCAATGATGACAGTGAAAGCCATACGTAAATTAAACTTTTCTACCACTTTTCAATGATATTGTCTGAGGACAGCAGGAAGGGCAGGAAAGTCCTCTACAAATGTGGATCAGAATTTAACCAAATGTAAACATTAAGGTCAATGCCAAATAAAACCAACAAACAGATACAGGCAATCAGAATAAAAAACTGTGATTTAATGGGAAAAAGTCTCAGAGGTAACACAACAAAATGAAAGTGTGCTGGAGGTTGGAGGGGATGAAGGGTGTTAGGTACCTGGGTCTCTCAGGTGAGGGGTTTGGGCTGCGTGGGGGCGGGGTACGAGGTACAGCAGGCTTGGGAGCAAGGGAGGCAGCGGGGATCAAACCATGAGCTATATGTTTCTATGCAACACACACACACACACACACACAGGAAGGTTAGGGAAAAGGTTACCGTCACATAAAACACATTAACACACAATGTTGGTACTATAACGATGGTTGAGGTAGGTATTAAATACAGTAAGAACATAAAATAAGGGTTTGAGTCAAGACAAAGGGATCATGTGGAAGGCGAAAGAGGGTTAAAGAAAGGATGACTACACAGAATCACAACATTTCAAACTGATTTAACAAGATACTAGACACTGAGGTGCCTGTTAACATTAACTTACAGCAGTAACGTTAGATGTTTTCTACTGGAAACACCACTGTACTGTTGCTATATCATTATATACATATACATCCATCAGTTATACTGATATAGCCGTTCACAACTAGCAAAAAAAGAAGGACAATGATTTGTCCGTCAACTTGTTTAAAGGTTACTCTAATGTTATCGTTTTCGTCAACCATATGAATACCATACCGAGGCGAGACGCATTACTAAAAGATAAGTAAACGTTAGCTAGCTTAAATGTTTCTTTAGCTTTTGCTAACGTTAACTAACCAAAGTTATCTTGAACAGTTACCCGCTAGCTAAAGACTGTAGATTCAATGACAGCCGTTACATAGATTAATGTTAGCGAAATGGAAACAAAAGCATACATTATGTTCATCTAGCTAGACTAGAATAAGCTTTGTTATTCATTATATGACGTGAAACTTACAAAGTCTTTGTCCCTCTCCCTCCTGAAGCTGAATTTTAACATCGTGGAAAATAGGTTTTTGCTTCACTGGTTGAAGTTATTGTTTTTCAGTTTAGGCAAACAGCTCTACTCGCTTACCGCGCATCATTTCAGTAAAGTAGCATTACAAGAGTCTACTTGTCATTAGCATAATGTCTCCTCTTTTTCCCTAAAACGATAAAGCAAATATGCAAGCTGTATTCAACAGGCTGGCTGCGTGCAGACTCCCCCGTATCTAGACGCTTCACCACAAGACGGGACCTTGCTACAAAAATCGTGCTGATTGGCTTAAAGCGAGGCGAGAGGCCAATCCGAGGCTGAGTTATTTAACCTAGCAACGACATTCTTACCGGCCAACGGCCAGGCCGGCAGGGGGCGATGTCGCTCCACTTAATAGTCACCTCCTGTCTGTCAGCAGAGGCCTTTCTTTCTTTCTTTTCTTTCTTTCTTTCTTTCTCTACATAACAGCTATACCAGCCTACATAAAAAGTCCCCTAAAATAATAATTAAGTAATACCTGGTGAAGTATACAAACATATTACATGGCTGCCTACATGTTCCTTAACATGTTAAACAATTTTAGAACATTTTTACACTTTTAAACTTAAACTGTCCTATCCACATATTTATTTCAGTTTATTGGATCCATCCATTATTATCCATCCATCTAGTTTCCCACCAGCCTTTGCAGGCTGATTGTGATAATATACTTTGAGGGGAAAAAAAACACCACATATTTTCATTCCTCTTCTTGGGTATAAATCAGCTGAAAATATCAGTGTTTTATTAGGTGCTGCCCCCCGCCCTTAGGAATGATGGAAGTCAACAGGTTTTGTTCCTGCAATATACACTTTTCCTGTGAAAATAAATCTAAATACTAAATAGAATTTGACCTTTGGGGGATCCATGTGCCCTCCCACACAGAATAACACATAGACAAGTACCTTGGGAAGTACGGGGGTGAAGAAAGTCCATACGGGTAAAACTTTATCACATGGTGTTTCTCTTCTGTTTCCATGATGGTGGATTATGTCATGTGATCCGAGGCTAGACTCAGTTACAAACCCGTGAGTGTTGACTTAGTGTGTGTCGGCTCACCAAGGGCTGTGGTCAAACTTCATTCCAGTCCTTCCCAACCTGCTCGGAGGTTTCAACCTGATATACAGACCACAATTTTTTTTATTTAAATCAAGGAAATTTGTTTTTGTCCCCATCTTTTATTGAGATTTGAGTTTATACATGACACAAATATTTGCCATCAAAGCATTCACACCACAGTAGCTATACAGCACAAAGTACAGAGAAAGAAGCAAAGGCAACCTGAAACCTTTAGAAGAACAGTTACCATAACCCTGTGCATGTACACCAAGGCATTAAAGGATGACTATGCACTGTGAAATGCATGGAAAGATCTGTTAAGTCAACATCATCTGTGTAGGTATACACGCCTCTGTTAGCACACTTATTTAGCACTTATTAATCAATTACTGCACATTCTTGTTATTACACATTTTCCTTCATTATTAAGTTTAAATGGCACTCAAGACACCATACAAGGTAAAGAGACACAGTAAAGAGCGTTACATCTTCTCAGTGTTACTGTTTAAAAACATGTACATTTTAAAAATATCTTTACAAAGACAAAGTGTAGATGTATACAAGTTCACCAAAGGATTAAGCAAGGCTAGTATAATACATTCCTCCAAGAAACCAACCAAGAAATCCAACGTGCAAAAATTCACAACTTGACCATTCACAAACTATTTCTGAAACCTACAACTTTACAGGTAAATATATATATTTTTGTTTGTATTTTTTATTACATAAATAATTTGATTATCAAATGTGTAAAGGAATCTACTTTGTAGATAAAGAGATAGTCCAACACTGCAAAGTGTCAGTAAGATGTGAATAGGATTACGACAGGTGGTGACAAATAGTGGAAACCTGAATGTGGACTTTGATCAAAGTCACTGGTGGGTGACTGGCTGTCCAAGCATACTGCAGGAATGTCACTGGTCTGCCCACATTCTTCCCTTCAGCAGACAAAATACATTTAACTACATCAAGATTCACATTAACAGAGAGACACGCAGTTTGTGCTCCTCTGATGAATGGACAAACTGCCAGACAGCAGCAGGTCTGACACAAGAGGGCCAGAAAAGGGTAAGACGAGCCAGGATGGTAAATGGTACATCCTGACAAATCAGGGACACGGAGGCATTTTGGTCTATGGCGTAACTGGTACAGTAAGCAAACCTAAAATACCAATATTTCCTTTTACATGTGTCCCAGGCATGACACTCAGCAGAAACGATAATCCTCAACGGCTGTCTAACAAATACAAAATGACAATAATACATAACCAAGGTATATAGATGATTTTTAGCAGCTTATAGAACATTGCATTCATCAACTCCCCCACGACAAAAAAAAAATGACTGCACAGCACTATTTGTTTTCCCTCAATCACTGTTTGACATCCTGCAACAAGGTACATCTACATATGCATTTAGAAAATATATGTATTTCAAACCCCAAATCTGCTCAGTATCCACTGATTGCATCAAATATCGTGGCAATGACCGAATCCTTCACATATACAGTATCAAACAGAGAACATGACTGCACAGTGCACAGCTACATGAGTACACAATGGAAGTAACAAGGGACTCCTTAAGCCACAATTAAATTACCCCCTTGCAGTCAAGTAGTAACCGACGCTGGGTGTATTTGTACAACTTTGTTTTCTTCCTTCAAATCGTCTGGAGCGTTTCTTTTCTTCAGGAAAACATACCGAGATGACATTTTAGAAACATGTCTCAGAGCTGTGTATATTTATATATACGGGCTGGAATGATAACTGCTATGTTTTTTTTTTTGTTCTTTTTCCTACAGTGCATTGGTACTGTGCTGTACGCATACTGGCATGGTACAGGATGATTTCCTATTATGTTTGGTGTGCAGTCCAGCTCACATCAGATACTGGACTATGCTGGGAGGGTGCCCATGTACCAACAAAAGGCACCTGTAGACAATATTTGGCACAGCCACTTTCCAAGGTAGCTGGCAGAAATGTTATCATTACACTGGTAACATAAAAGCTGCATACATTACTGCTCAGTCATCCAGTGGAAACACCAAAGGGCACTGGTACTGTACCATATCCATAGCAGGTCCAGTATGGGTACAACACAGCACTGTGCACAGCCACACTAGGCTTCATATGCATACTGCACGCTGTTTGCAGACAGCAGAGAGTCTGCAGCCAGCTCAGTAGAGGGCACTGTCGTTGTTGTAGGAGCTGGAGCTGGGGAAGGTGGGGCATGGTTTATTCCAGGGGAGGGTGCCAGAGTGGTCGGCTGTGGGAAGGCTGAGGGTACTAGCGCTCTTCAACTTGTTCTTCAGACCCCAGCTGATGAAGGACGACTTCTTGGTGACTTTGCGAGACTTGGGGTTCTTGTCGTCGTCATCGAAGGCCAGACAGATCATGGAGTAGGTCTTCGGCAGGTTCCCGCAGAATGTGGCACTCTTTGTAGGCTGGACAGAGAGATTAACAGTTGTGTTTAATGGAACGAGGCAGCCATTGTTTGTTTAGTCAAAGAATGGCTCTGGACGCCATACAGTCTCAGTCAATAAATGGGGTCAATAATTTAGCAGTAGCACAGAAGTCAATCATGAACAAGCTACTGTGAAGCAATCATGCCTTATATGAAATCTGCATGGGCTGGACAAAATAACAGACAGAATATACAGTAAAATGCAGTCATACCAACTCCTCAAAACTTTTGGAATAATAACACTAGGGCTGCTTTTTGCGAGAAATTGCTTAATCTGTCCACTGACTCACACAAGCGTAATCTTTTTATATATTTATACACAACTCGTAGTTTGTATCAAAAGAGTTATTTCTCATGGGAAACTAGACAGTTCACCTTGAACTAGAAATCTGAAACTCTAACTGCTGTGTAGTCATCTGATATACAGACAAACGTTCCTGTTTCTAATTGTCAGTCAATCAAACCACATTGATGACTTTTCTCTCAGCGAATAGCAAAAAAGTAGGGCACGGCATACCATCGGAGGATTGCTGTCCATCACACTGACCACCTGGATGTCGATCCCCTCCTCATCCACGTCCTTCAGCAGCCGCATCACCTCGCTCACGCCCAACCATTTGCAGTCCGTGTCACCCACAGTAACAATGTAGTCGCCCTCTTTCAGGCCGTCAGCCTGGAGAACAAACAGGAATAAGAGAGGAGAAAAGATATTGAAAAACCCTGATAATGCAGCGGACAAAGTTAATATTTACGGCTGAACATTTGTTTGACCAAGTCCAGTTCACCTACTTTCCCCCCGGAGGCTGCAGGGAACAAAGCTTTTTCACAGCAGGCAAAACACTGTGCAACAGAGCACATTATTTAATAGCTGTGGGAAATCTGTGTTATCTACATGAGCTCAGCTATTCCTGTCTGATAACTTGATCTGCTGCGCTCAATAGAGGCAGTTCAACAACTCTGCCGTATCAGTCAGGTCCAGAACAAATCCTGTTGAATGGAGTATTAAAAGTTATAAAGAGTTTGGCCTAGTTAGACTTGTGTAATACAACTAATCTGTTTCTTTGCATAGCCTACAGGGTCTATTAAGAGTCTACTCTTTGTCAGCACCTCTTAATGAGCTGTCAGACTGAAAAGGATTGCAGAGAGTAAATACTCTCTGATTCTTAATTAAATTAGTAGCCAGAGTGGCTGTGGAGGGGAGGGGGAGCCTACAAAGCCTGAATCCTGTTTAGGTTTCTCAGAATGACGTTAATTATTTTGATTTGAACTTATTTGATACTCAGCATGCAAGTACGTCTGAAATTTCAAGCTATTCGTTCTACAGCAGTAGATAAAGCCACTCCCTGATAGTTTCACCTTGCGGGGAGTTAATATTGAGCAACCCCTGTATTAGTCTTTGTTTATGTTTGACAGAAGAAGACTGAACTTCTTGAAATCGCGTGTACTTTAAAATAACATATTTTGTTGATATTTTGTAACAGCCTGCAGATGATGAACTCAATGCATTTAAAACTGCTATTTTAGGAGCTGATGCCTGCTCAGATGGATTACGGCACTCATTTCATACCTCTGCAAGTTGATTTTTTTATACATACAGACCAAAAGCTGGGTGCACAGTAGGAGATAAATCACTTGTTCAGCCAAATATAAGGAATATAGGTTAACTCACAGCAGCTGGGGAAAGGGGGTCCAACGAAACCACCTGGACTGGTGTTTCTCCTTTCAGGGTGAAGCCCAGGTCTCTGTCTTCAGGGTGGAGTCGTATTGTCCGTGGGGCCGTCCACCGCTGCTTGGCTGAGAAGACTGACAGAGGGCCCTGCATGGAGACATTGTGGGGATGCTTCAGTCAATATGGCTACAGGTTTTACTGACTTCAGACAATAATATCCTCTTGTCCTTGAGTTATGTAGTTCAAATTTTTGGTGAGAGCCTGGGGAAAAACTGAAAATCCAGAATAACAATCCCTTCTAGTATCCTTACTGGCTAGTTAAACATGATTGAAATCCACATCTGTGATCTGATAGTACATCTGCACATATATTGTATAAACACTCAGTGGGTAGGTGAAAGTCATCTGACCACGGTGCATTTTAAAATGATTAATCTCTCTTACACTTGCCCTTCTGGGTTGCCAGATCAGATTTGAATTCTCACCAGGCCGGTCACATTTCATTTTGAAGAGGCACACAGTCCTTTGTGTGCTCTTTAAAAAGTAATTTATATGAAAAACATTCTAAACAGACTGAACATATTACTTTTGTTTGCTTGAATGTGGACTTCAGATATACAGTCCATCTATCATACTGTATAGTAGTTACAGTTGAATGACAATTCTCAATTAATTCTAATTGATAAATAAACTTTTAATGTATAAAATGTTAAAACTGAAAGACAAAAGTAATCCCGTAAACTGCTTATTTTCACACAAACACAGTACATTTTTAAGTTAAACTTTGCTTGCTTTGCAGGTATTTTTTTTTCAACTTGTAAAATTACTTAAATCAATAATCCCTCAAAATTGTCATCAGTTACTTTTCTGTCACACAGATGGATTACTTAATTGATCATTTCAACATTAGCCATAACTTTTAAGACTGCTGAAGCAAACTGCTGTCTCAAATTAACACACTTCTTATCTAATGGGAAAATCTCTCCTCCAGAATATCCTGATAATCAGTCCTATGTAACAACATGGGACTGATTGTCTCCCTTTAATCATCACTGCAGTGATTGGATGGAGAGATTGTGTAGGATTTATCTTCTCATTCTCTAATTTCACTGTGGAACCAAAAGGATTTGAATCTTGTTCTTGTTGTCGAGACTGTGAATGAAGAGCTAGGACGGACTTTACAACAGGAGACAGAGCGGTACTTATTCACAGAGATGCCTCACACCTGCTGACTGGGAAAGTCAGCTCTGACCCTTGACCTTCACACCAGTTATTTGCTTGTCTTGAAATTGATACCTGTTTGTTTGTCATAGTCATTGTAAACTGTGCTAGATGAAAGAACTGAATTGACAGAAGATGCCATTTCACCCTCAGACACCATTATGATAACCAAGCCAGGATCAGAGCACCTCTGTCTGTGGTTAGTGTTAGTTTTGCATTTGTTGCTTTGGATGAAAGTCCAGGAGGCTATGGAGAAAATATGGGACTTTGAACTAAATGCTAAACAAATGTGCCAAAGCTTCCAGGAGACTCATCCTTGGTTGGTTGTATCCAGAAAATAACAAAAAATAAACAGAAATGTGAGTGGAAGAATATTAGTAACCCACATACCAGCCTTTGGAAGAAGTCTGTGACTTTCACCTTTGTGGTTGCAGGAACCTCCATCTCTGCTTTGTGCTCTGTTTTAGCTGAAAGAAAGAAAAGGAAAACAACAAGGCTGTCATTTTGATGTGTTTACCGTCACAACTACATTTCAACTGTCGCCCTGTACGGAGCTGGGCAGGTGCTCAACAGTGTAAACATTACCTCATCTGTACCTGGAAATAAATGTCACACCACATCTGATTGCAGCAGGTGTGGTACACACAACACAGCAGCCTTTTTATAAACCGTTTCCTAAGAGACAATGCTCACAAAGCAACACATTGGCCCTTCTTGACATTTGGGTCATTGGTGAAGTGTTTGTTGTGGTGACACTGGGTTGACTGGTTAGTTTCTATACCAACCACAGGAAGAATAGATGTCACCTCAGTGACGCTTAATGAAGATTCAAATAAACTTTACAATTATTCAGTTTTTCCTGGTCATGGTAACTTGAACTGAACTTGATTGTTTTTAACTGGCTGTGGTGTTTGTGTTCTCTTAAAAAAGCACTAAAGACTCACAGATGATGTCTGGGGCCTCCGTGTAGTCTGTGAACTCTTCCTCATTTTCATTTTCACTGCTCTTGTTGAGAGAGCGCTGGTGGCTGGCTTTTAAAATGTCCTGCAGCGCCTCCAGCTTGTTCAAGTGGTGACACAGACCATAGATCCTCAGTGCCTCTTCATGACCCAGGATGGCCCGACGAATGTGTGCTTTACCTGGAGGAAGGATTGGACATTTTGTCATAGAAGAACAAGGAGAGTCAAGTTTGGAATAATTGCTACTCCAGTCTCCTATATTGTCTACCGCTGTGCTCAGCCTATGTGCTCACTCTTACCAATGCGTGTGCGTTCATCTTTATTTTTCAGGATGTCCAGAGGTGAACGTCCCTCAGGAAGGCAATCATAGACCTGTGACAAGGTCTTCTCCTGCTGGTCCTCATCGTCATTGGGACTCACTGAACACACACAAAAAAAATCAACATTTAAATGATGTAAAAACTGAAAGTTGTCTACCACAAAGACTTTGGGTCAACAATAAATCAAACGGCTAACACAGACTGAAGGGACGCCATTTATTGCTTTGATTGAAGAAGACGATAAGTAACATGTTGATGGTCATTGCATTTCCCATTTTCCCTCCCTCTCTATTGCATTTTTCACACTTGCACCAACTTGCTGCTGCCTCGCAATGCACAACCCAACCTACCTCAATGTTGCTTTGCACGTCATGTAAATACTGTAAATATCTTTTAGTTTATTTAGTCTTTTTTATTCTATCTGACTTGTTTTGTGTGTGAGCACTGGACATGCTGTGTACCCAACGTGCTGACTTGTTTGGGTCTGTGTACAACTACTCTACGTGCATCAAATTGCCCCCAGGGACAAATAAAGTACTTTGAATTGAATTTAATTGAATTAAAGAATGACAGAAAACTGTATGCAGATAAGTCAGTTATGGTGCATAAGTTCAATGTTGCACACTTTAAACTCTGCTAAAGTAAAAAAGGGCAAACAAAACAAATATATAAATAAATAAATTGTATGTGTCAACTTTAAGGAGCTACAAGGAACTTTCATTTTTGTAGATTCTGTCGACCCCTGTGCACAAACACAGTATGAGCACCTTGCCTCCTAGCAAACAAGATTTTGATCTGGCTAGGATGTGGATTTGTTTTGGAAGCGAAAGAAGGACCAAATACATTTTTAATACTGTTGATGGTAAAACAAACTAACTTTGTTTTAGTGGCATACCCACAGACTAAGGAGCAGCTTCTTTCCTGAGGCTGTGAGACTTCTCAAATCTTACTCAGCGCTCTGCCACAAAAAGCATAATAACTACTGTGTATAGAAAAAGCCAATCGTCTCACTGATGCTCTTGTTTGCTTTAATAGGTCTTCTAGAGGCATTCATATTAAAAAGGGAGACTGTTTCAGAACCAGTTAAAGGTTATAGTATGTCTAAGCTTACATTTGGTTAGCATGGTTTACCAGGGATCAGTCTATACTGATTGTGATGACTATGTTGCAATTGCATCAACAGGCAAGTTTGGTGCTCTCTTGTAAACTGTCCTGTCCTCCATCTCCTGGTTCACCAGATTTAAAAGGTTAATTTAGATCAGAACTTTCTAGTCCTCCTTCAGTCTGCTTCATAGCGACAGTATAAAGCATGTATTTGGCAGTACTTGTGGTTCATCTGTTTACTACAGCAGTTTTCATTCTGTCCTGTTTCTGGGCTGAGTCCTCTCTCTACAGCCCTGTGGTTAATTGCTCTATTCTCCTCAGTCGCATAGGAATCTGTTAATGAGCTGCCAAACTCAAAGCTGCTTCGCTCCGTTGTTCCTCTTTTCAGTCCTGTCCCATTCATGGCACTGGCTAAAACTATGACCATCAACTGTAAAACTTCATATAATCTGCTGTTGGTTTTCAGTTTAATCTCTCCTAAATTACAATTGTTAATGTGTGATATGACAGTTGATTAATTTGTTATTTTCAAAATGTTGACCGTAAGCAATGTTTTGGTGTTGGTTTTATTCTTTTCCTGTTTGTTTACTAAACATTTAGCTATAAAATAATGAAAAGCCAACAAGAACTATAGACAGATCAAAAATTAGCAACAGCACTAGTGGAGGGTTTTTGTTTGGCCTTCCTTACTAACTTTGTCACCGTCTCTCTCTGCCACTTCATTATGCAAACAGCATTAAGGGGCTACATAACTGTAATCCTTCAGCATGCAAGAGTACATCCACTCGATTTCACTCTCTCCAACCATGTCTCTTTTCCCTTCTATCTCATTTTTTATCCAGCCTGCCACTGAGTTCCTGGAAACTTATCCTTTCTTTACCACGGTGTGTCTGTGTGTGCCTTTAAATAGCTGTTATGTAATAGCACTGCGGCTGGCTGTGATCCAGTCCAGCCAACTGACATGACCAACCCTGTGGCCCATACAGCCCTTAAAGAGAAAGATCAAGTTTACCAGGTTGTTTTAAAATCAGACAGCTAAAGACTTATAACACCAATCCAAGAAGTGCTTTACACTTTAACAGCCAACAGCCAGGCTAAGACATTAGGACCAAGCAGACATTACTGTAGATGTGCAGATTAGTCAATAAAACTTAGCACAGTTGATTTGGGTTAACAGGTGAACTTTATGTGAGCAATTTAAGAGCTTTTGCTAAAAGAGAAGAGGGACAATATTTGATTTGATTTGCCACTATAGTATAAGTATCGTATTGTGTTACAGCATATCCATGAGGCACACACCTGTCTCCATTTGGCATGTAGAGCACAACTCTACCCAGCTAAAATCTGACATTACTAGCAAATAATAGCTGCAAGTTGACACCGTCTTCTTTCATTTTCCATGATTTTTCTCCGATTCTAATTTCGGAATTCAACCTTGTTCTGTCATCTTCTACATATTAGATCTGTGTAAAAATAATTTGTCCCTATGAACTATTTCTCTTACATTGGTGGTCCAGGAGCGCTGAGGCTACAAAGAAGTGTGCCATGGAACGGTAGTGGTTGGTTTTGACTTGCGTCATGGTGGACCAGAACAACGGGACATTGTCTTTGATTGGCATCTGGATCATGGACTGGTGGACTTGGTCGTAGATTTCCGAGACCTGGCAGGAAAAGGAGGATAGAGTTACTGGGAGGACATTAAAAGCACTGGTCTGGATACAGTCCCTGATAGAAGTGAGGGATTGGACTGTGGTGACATTATTATTTTACATCCACTAAAAGTCCTACTGAGTCCACAGCTAAAGAGGGAACACTGTGCCTATATTTTTTAAGGACTGTGTGTGTGTGTGTGTGTGCGTGTGCGTGTGCGCGTCTTTGCTGCCCTTTACCTTTGCTGCCTCCTGGGCCATTTTCATCAGGGAGGAGAACTGGTTTCGAATCCCTGGCAGGGCAATCTTCTCAAACAGACATTCCTGAGCCTGAGCAAGCATCATTCGAATCAGCATACTGAGCATGGCTGGACTCATGTCATAGCTGGGAGTGTGGGTGAATGTCTCCTTCAGGTGGTTCAGGGTACCTGGGGGGAATTGAGACGTCAGCACAGTTAGAAAACGAACTATTTAAAGTGAACAGCCATAACAGTTGACAATCATTTGGTTCATTTGAGCCAAAACAATGGTCATAGTAATTTCTGCACCTAAGCTTTCCCAGGTCATCTGAACTACATAAAATAACCTTTTGGTCAGTTGCCAAGCATATAATGTAGGATAATGTAGAACCTACTGTTGGATTTTTTCTGCTATGCCAAACTTGTCCAACTATCCAGACAAATGCACGTATTTTTTCCACCTAATTGTAGAGAGCATCAAGTCTCTCCTGTAATGGAATTAACATAATATTATGCCTTCTGTTATTGTCATGGCACAACGGCAGATGTAGACATACAATGCTTCCTAAGTCAATGGTCATTGCAGGGTTCACATAATTAAAAGCATCACCTTATCGGCCTGTCATATCAGCAGATGCCAATATCATATTTTAAACCCTTATCAGATTTATCAGCTGATACTGAGCCTTGATAGTGAGAACACACTGATTTTACATGGCCAAGACTCAAATAGTTTTGCTGGTTATTTGGGGGTTACATAATGATAGATTGGGCTCTGCAGCATGCTGCTACATTCACTCTAATTACACCAATGACACGCTCTTACAGATCATACAGATGTTTTTAAAAGTTTCCATACACAGAGTTAAGAGATTCAGTTAGTCAGATCGTTGACTGCTTTTTACCTTGGACCTGGTGCTGTTACTAAAGCATCTCGAGAGGGAGGAAAGCTCACTGCTAGCAGTGGGATCGATGTCTGTGTGCGTCTTTAGAATTCAGCCAAGACACAAACCTTCTGAAAGTAGTTTTTCATGTTCAGTGGAGGCAATAAGGGCATCTGCTTTCCAACTGAGCACGCCTCCCTCTTATTTTGCAGATTAAAAACATGGCAGCAGAGAGTTGTAGACAACTTAATAACAGAGCACTGCCTCGCAAGGCTTCATCGAAGGTTTTGCCATTGTTGACCGGCTCCTCCCATCATCTTTTGTGACCTTGGCTTAAGGGCACTGCAGTAGCCCTGCTACAGCTAGCATCCCTGCCTGTCACCTACCAGTTTATTTATCACTGGCGGGTTAAACTGGTGACAATGTTCCTCATAACAGTCATTATTGTTTCACATAGTGCAAGCCTAAATTATAGCCATCAAAGCAACATAACCAAAGCCATGGCCTGTTCAGAGCTGTAATTATACTGCAATACTCCTCATACTGCCAAGACATAATTCTATCAAGACTTGTCTGAGCTTCCTGAAACCTCAGTGGGTTGGAAAACCAGTTCATATGACTGGTGCTTCTCTGGAGCTCAGCCACATGACAAGAAGCCAGAGAAACATCATCTGCATTCAGTCTCCATCATGTAGCAGAAGTCAACAGGGTGGAGGCTGGACAGAAAACATGGTTGAACAGTGCGTGACTTTTAATGTTAAGGTCATTAAAATTACTGCAAGAGGAAAGGAACAGTTTGGATAAACCACTACACCTGGCTAATTTGGGGTTAGGCTGACTGATTTAGATATCGAATGTTAAAAGAGAAAAACTTTGACAACATGTTGACATCAATGTTTAATAGGATTTTCCTCTCTTTTCACTTTCTATTCCAATCACTGATCATAGTTGCTCTTTGTGAACACTTTTTGCCAATGGAAGCATTTCAGAAGGCTTTTTATTCCTATTACTTTTCCTTCTTTCATAACTGACACTGAAGATAGTGCCTCGGATCATAGACAAGCCTAGTTTTAGAGATCCAGAAAACATGTTTCTCATTTGTCATATCTGAACACTGGAGTGACTCTACAAAGTCATTTGAAGGCTGGTGAGAAAGGAATTCTCTGATTAAACAAGTTCATCAATTCCCATTTCTTCCTACCTGCAGCTATTTGAAAGGAAGAGATGGCCTCCTCCAGGCCAGCGACTGTCTGTCGGTCACTGCGAGTAGCGATCTGAGAGTAGAGGGCAGCCATGTTGAAGAGGATGCTGGCCTTCTCCAGTGACAGGTTCTGTTGGCACACTGGCACTCCTGTGAAGGAATCATACCTGAAGGAAAGAGGAGGAAGCTGTCACTATTCATTTTTGTAAAGCAGGAATCAAAATTATCACAAAATTGTGTCAAGCAAAAGGCACAAAGTTAAACAACATGTAAAAGATACAACTAATCGTATATAGAATATGATGTTTGGAGATAAAAAATATAACAACTATGCTCCGTAGGAAGTAAGCAGCTAAATGTATCAAGAGTAGAAGCTTGTTGGCCACAATGTTTCCTAAAAATTTAAAAACAGAAACATTACACCACATTATACAGAATGTATTGTTACACATTGTCTATGAGTTTAAATTATCTTTAGATAGAAAACAATGGTTTATGTCCTTAAACTGTTCCTCTCCTCTTTATATCTATTGCATGAATGAATAAAATGCACTTAGGAAGATTTCTGTCTCTTGGATGCTTTTCAGACACTTAGGGCTGGATCACACAAAACGTCCTCCACATGGCTGAAAAAAACTTGAAAAAAAACCTTGAAAAAATACGTAACTGATCTAATATCATTAAAATACAAGAAGCGTGTGTACTTCATAACCCCTCTGTTCACTCCTGAGGTAAAATATCCAATAATCATCCAGTGTAAGGGTTTTGTTTTCATTTGAGTTTATCAATAATCATTTGTCTCTTAATAGAATTTCTCTTCTGGTTGTAACAGGTGCACAATGTAGCAGGAAGGAAAAAAAAAAAGAAAAAACGCTGTTATCAAACCCGTCCCATGTATTTATCTCTCCTATGAGCCATGGTGTGGCCTCTTCTGGCCGAGATATACTAGTTGACTCATGGATTGAAGGAGGACACAAAACACGACTGTGTCTTTGCTTTCTTCTGTTATAACACACTGCTTACTTCTTTATCACTGCAGTAATCTCACCTGTTGCTGTTCATTCATACGTTTTGTTTTGTAAACCTTAGCAGCAGTTGTTTGTATTAATTTTATTTTGTCCACTTTTGATGGTTTCTATGATGTACATTTTGATAATCAGATTTTTTATAATTATTGTCGCCATGATTTGTAATTGGAGCTAATAAGTATAATTGGTGATAACTGGTGTGTACCATGTGAAGAAGATTCCAGTCTGGCGGGATGGGGAGAAGAATCGGCTCTCAACCAGAGGAAGATGGCTGAAGTATTTTGCCAGCAGTTCCACCCCAGCTTCATTTCGACTTGGTGTTCTGCAAGCCTGGAACATGAGAGACAAGAGATCTGATACAGTCTGCAATAATACTTTCATTAGTGGCATGTGATAGCTAATTTCAGTTTTTTTGAGCAGCAAATTCAGTAAATGTCTCAAAACATGAAGAAATAAAACTGAAACTATCTGTATGGCCAGAGAGCACAACTTGATGAACCAAGTTCTTAAGTATTCCATGGTGCTTTGTGTGGTATAACATATAACATTTTATGGATGCTGGGCATATTAAACCCCTTTAAAACACACTATGGCTATTGGGGAGATGCCACATATCAGAAATGATGAACATATCAAGTCAGATCAGACTATGAGTGCACACTACCTGTCGCAGGTCCATCAGGTCAGCAATTTCATCTTCATAATCTTTCCCGTCTTCACTGTAGTGCTCCAAGATGAAGTCCTGTCAGAAACAGGTACGTCAGTACAACGTGTTTTCTTTCCAGTTGTTGGAGAGTGCTCTGGGGCTTAACAACGTGACTTTTTTTAAATTACAGGGTGGACTCCCTCACAACTAGTCCTCTCTGTCACATCTTTCTTTACTGTGCAGAGAAGCCAGCTATGGCGTGCCAAGTAGGCTGGTGACAGCCGCCATTCTGTCAGTGCCAGCCAGAGGCAGAAACACAAAGTCATTAAGACTGAGGTGTGATTACAGTCAATAAGTAGAGCAGAATTAATGTGCGCAGAGAACATGAAGTCACAACGCCTTTCACAATGTCTGCCCGTAAAGCAGTGCAGGATGCTATAAACATGCCATCAGGACATTTATGAGAGTGCTTCCCCATGTTGGGACATTCCTAAGTGATAACTCAAAAACTACTGACCTACTTTTAAGACAAATCTATTCATGGTTAGGTGATTATTGTTCCGGAATAAATAAATAGCAGCATAAAGTAGTAGCAGGTATACACAGCACCGATAATGTGACCCAAATACTTAATGAAAGGAGACTTCATTCACAGGAACAAACTCCTTATTGGAAAAACCCAGGCTTACCAATGCGGGTCATATTTGTTTCATGCAAATTAGCAGTACTTTTATCCCTTTATCTGCATATTACTGTCCACGTGTTCCTGTCGTCTAGTTTTGACTTCGGGTTGCTATTCGTCTTTGTTCATAGAGTGTGCGTTTATGCCGTCATGCTGAAAAAAATGGCAGTTTTGTTTAACTAATGGTGACATGCAGGCCAGCACCAATACACTGATGTGGTTTGAGTCAGTAAGTGTCAGTTTTGCTTCTAAAAGCCAATTGTCAAAGTGATATTTTAGCTTTAAACCTAATGTTTAAGATCCTTTTTTTTTTTCTTACCTTGTGTTCCTTCAATTTATGATGAAAACTAAATCACACTATTTTATCTGTTACACATTTTAAATAATTAACTAATTCGAAGTTTGCTTTTCACAGAAAATTCTAAATGTAAACTATTCATAGACACGTGTTGTAAAGGGGGAGGGTATGGTGAAGCTGCTGTGTCTGTACCTTGAACAGAGTGGAGTAGTCGACTTCTTTTGTCTCCTTCAGGCCAAGAGCAATGAGGGGGATGTTGGCTGTTTCCCTGTTAGCAAAGCAGAAAAACAGAAATAGAGATAATAATCAGTCATCTTACTGTCAATATAATACACATGGAAGGAAATATTCTTGAAGTCTGCTCACAGGCGTTGGCAACAAGGACAATAACTCAGTAAACGCTGACAATACATAATACAGCCAGAGTTTAGATACAACAGTGTTTATCTGCTTCAACAACTAATGTGTACAGGGTTAAACAGAAAAGCACATTAATAACCTTCATTAGTCAACTGATAGACAAATAGGTTTATGGTGAGAAAGTAGCCTCTAAGGTGTGGTACAAAATATTAAACTCAAAGCAGACAGTACAGTGTGAGGAACAGCTTGAGTACGCCAGTCACAGCTCTGTCACTTGAAGAAAGTTTACATTTTGGTTCATTAATCTTGACTTAATCTTAAATGTAGCTTCATGGAGGGCAAGTCAGGATTAGGCAGATGGTACTGTAAGCACATTCTGTAGAAGTTAAGATTTAAAGGTGAATGCCCCCCCGCCCCCCAAACTCCTTGTACTTTAAGCTACAAAGTATCTGTGATTATCCATTCTGGAGTTGCTGCCCTCCTTCAGTGATGGTTTGGTCCTCTGTTAAAGCAGAATCTTTACCTCCTATTACTTTAACCCACAAAACAGTAAACATAAGCTGCCATAAAATAGCAGGTAACCTTCCTCTCTGATCTCTGCTGTAGCTATAATGGTTTAGAGTATTTTCTGTGCGTTTGAACTCCTTGCTGCTAACAGATGGAAAGCAGGTTCAACTTGTTATCAGCACTGCAGAAATATAACCTGACAGATACCTGCTGCTGATCAGACAGAGTCTATAAAAAAAACAAAACCCTGCCCCTACTGAGAGCTGGAGAAAGAGGTGTTGCTAAATAAATTACCCCTTTGAAAACAAGCTTGGGTTGCTTCAGGATTTACTAGACATTTAGGTCATTCAAAACAACTTCAAATGAGGGAAAGAGTCACAGAAACTTCAGTTCCAACATTATTAACATTAACAAGTCATCATGATGATGCTATCGTCAACTTATTTTAATCAGGACTCTTTCTAT
Source organism: Spondyliosoma cantharus (assembly GCA_900302685.1). Taxonomy (NCBI): domain Eukaryota; kingdom Metazoa; phylum Chordata; class Actinopteri; order Spariformes; family Sparidae; genus Spondyliosoma; species Spondyliosoma cantharus. Next base: position 22,664 of record OMLP01023986.1, on the reverse strand, counting down.
CAATGGGATCAGAGATCAAGCACAGCTTTTTCACTGCACAGTACATTTAAACCACAGGGTTTTGAAAAACAACTCCTCACACTCATTCATCACTTGATGATAAGGCAGCATTCCTCTGGCGCACTGGCTCTGTGAATCACAGAAAACCTCATTCATCAGTAACACTGACAGAGCAAGATAGAGGCTGCAGTGTAATCCATTAGTACTTGAGTACGCTGAGATCACTCTGGTCTTTTCTCTGCGCTGGCATCAGGAGGGGCAAGGGGGCTGAGTATGTCTCTTCTGCAAGGAATCTGAAATGTTTAAAGCTTCTAGAAAGCTCACTCCCCCTCCCTGCAGGCCTGCACACATGCATGTACACACAAACACTCCCACAGACACACACCTTCCCACTCACTTTGCCAGTGTGCAAGACATGGAACAGACGACTATTACCACAGCAGTCAAGCGTAGCACTGGCTTTAGCTACAGAGAGGCCAGAACAACCCTTTATTAACTATGAGCAAAACTATGCCGAGTCACAAATTCAGTATAGACATGAAACATCATTTTTGCTACACAGTTTACCGATATGTGATGGGCTGTAACAAGACGTTACTGACTTCTTTTGACTACTATGCAAGTTGAGTGCTGGCTTGTATAAGCCAGTAACAGGAGTTCAGCACGGAGAGGCAGATCTCCCACGAGATAATACGACGGGGATAGTCTGTTTCATAGTAAAAGTTCAACGTTTTTGACGAGTACACTCATTTGCTTTCTTGCACATGATAATGTCTACACCCTTCTCATGTCTGTCGGCTAAATATGAAGCGTAAGCCAAGAAACTGTTATCTTAGGTTAGAAGAAAAGACTGGTAGCAGTGGGAAGACTGCTACTAGCCTGTCTCTGTTGAAAGACATAGAAGAAAATCTAATCTCACAATATCTGGTTTCTTTAAACGGTGCAATATGTAAGAATCGGCAACTTGAGGAATTCAACAAAAAATCTCACATATTGTACCTTTAGTCCATACAAAAAATGCGCAAAAGCATTGTTTTGTTTTATTAAGGGTGTTTTCTTCAGTCAGAGCCAGGCTAGTTGTTTCCTGCTTCCAGTTTTTGTGATAAGCCAAGCTGGAAGCCTGCTGTCATATTAGGGAGAGTGGTTTCTTTTAACTCTCAGAAAGAATGCAAATAAGATTTCTAACTATTGCTTTAAAGATGCAAATATATTTTACAGTGTAGCAGGGCTAGAACAAAAATAGCATTTTGATATCAATGCAAACTATATCTCTTAGCATATGCTAAATAATAGGCTGTGTTAGGTACTCCAACTACTGACCCCTTTCCCTGTTTATTTCTTCATTGATCAGAAGCCAAAACCATTATTGAACAAAAGAGTACTCATTTTCATGATGATATAAATCACACCGTACCCCCTACTTATTATCATTATTCATTATTGAATAATTAAAAGTACAAGCACCCACTTGTCAGAGGCTGCAAAAGCTAAGCATCTCAGCTCTCTCATGAAGCTGCCTGTACTGCTGATAACTTTATCTTACTGTTGTCATCACTTTATCTCGGCTGATTCAGAAGTCTTACAACCAGCTCTGTTTGTTGTCCTGGTCAAGAACATTACACAGAAGAACTGAACATGCAGAAGAACTGAACAAACATTTAATTCATCACAAATCACAGTACAAGTAACAGTTTGACACTGTGAGTGACACTTAAAGAATGTGATAATGCAAAAAATGTTAATAATAAGCATAATGTTCAACAAAGTGTGAATGAATCCTTGAATGAAGATTTTTAAGAACACAGTGGTTAGCTAATGTTTTATCATGGGGTGGTTGATTAAGGTCACTGATTTCATGTAGGACTACAGCACGTGTTCTGCACCAGTCATATATACAGCAGGTGCTTTCTGTTATGCATTACCTCATGCCAAAACCAGCTCAATCTGGTCTGAGTGAGAAATAACCTCAGAAAGATGCTATTCAGAGGGTGGACTGGTGGGAAAAGCCTAGAAAGACAAGGAGAGGTTTTTGTTCCCGTACTTAAGGCTGAGCTTGTATTTCAGGCTGAGAGGAGGAGGCTAACTCTCCATTGTGGCTGCTCAGCATCGTCCCACTGAGACACCTGCTCAGACATGACAGAGGAACACTTTCTCAACATATCCAATATTCTGTTGTGCACGTTACCTGTACACCCGTATGTATGGTCTTTTGTGGGTCTCATAGTGGGACTATGAAAACACTTTGCACGTGTTTGATTTTCTTTTACACAGACACACAATGGTGGACAGGTGATGGTGGTTTCACAGCGTGCCTCTTGTCTGTGGATGAAGCAGTGAGCAGGTGTTTCTCTAAGAGCCCGTCAAGGAGGCTATTTCCACACTTGAGTCTGTGTGATCTCATGTGACAGAGAGCCAGTTTGGCCTGAATCTTGTTTAGAGGCTGGTGTGCAATGTTCTCTCTATGTCCAAAAGCAAGAGGCTGTGTCTTGTTTCTTTGAGTAGAAGACCAAACCTCTTTACAGCGCACACATCAGCTAAATCACGTAATGGAACACAAAATACATTCAGGAAATTATTTGCCTCTTCTTCTTAAAATCTATCTTCAGGGTATGCAGGGAGTTCTGCCTGTCTTAGAAGATGGTTTATTAAAAACAGCTTAAAGCCTGTTGGTCCTTGAAACAAATAAAACTAGTCTGGGTGTACCAACAAAAGCTTGTATTTCAGGTTTTATAACTGCAGATTTATGTCCAAATTTAACAGGAAACCCTCACTAGATCTGGATCTCATTAAAAATCTCTACTTAATGACTTCAGAATGGAAAACACAGCCAGATCGGAGCAGTGTGGTAATTTGGATTTCTATCAGTGACCCTCAGAAATGTTACCATAGTTACCACCATACAACACCCCATCCCCCACAATCCTCCAAAATCTCCCCACCTTTCTCATTACTTTATTGCTCTGTTGTGATTTGTTGTCATGGCATCCTCTACAGAGGTGTGTGTGTGTGTGTATACTTGTGCCTATGTATGTATACTGTATGTATGTGTGTTTTTGCATGTTGGTATTGCCTAGACTGTGTGAATCCAGAGCAGGTTTGGTGTGTTTATTATGTGTAAAGTGTGTGTGCGTGTGCCTGGGCAGATGGTTACTTGAGGTCTCAAGAGTTCTTAATAAGTAGAGCCACCTGGAAGAAGACATGTATTAATCTAAGAGCCTTTGAATCAGTCCGATTTGTATTAAAATACAAAACTATTTGTTTTAATGTTTTATATGTTCATATCTGAAAAGATTTATTGCAGTTTATCATTTTTCATCCCTAAAACTGATGCCCAGCCACTGAAGTGTTGCTTTCAGTCAACTGCATGCTAACCTATTGGGTTATTTTCATTTTGGGTCAGTGTGTTTCGTGCCATCATAGGGAGATGTGTTTGTAAAGGTGTTGTTTCTGAAGGTCTGATCTGTCACCGCTTGTATAAACCTGTATTTTTCTAAACCACTGTCATCACATCCTTTGTGTCGTCCTAAAGCTTACCTGACACGTGACAAGACAATACGTGCATCCCTCATGACATACACACTGTATTTTAATTCACACCCTATAGACTTGGCCTGTCTACAAAGAAAGAAAACACCAGAGCTCACTGTCACACACACCTGATCATCTGACTGACTGACAGAAGCCTCAAACTAGATGCTTATCAAGTTCAGTTTGCATGCAAGTTCAGCTCATTATTTCCTTGCTGCTTTGTGCATTGTGTCACAAAAACCAGCCAGTCCAGTTCAACAACACACGCTTTTCCTTCGTCTACATGCGTTTCTATATGCCTCTCATTAACTCTACACACCCCTTTCATCGCCACTCTGTCATGAAATGTCTTTGATCTGACTTTACCGCAGTGTGTCAGAGACAGACCAGTGTCTTGTTGGCTGCCAATCAAAACTGTGTTTGTGTTATCCAACTCTGTATTAATCAGATTTAGTTTCAGATTACGGTTCAAACTGTACAGAGTGGTGACCTTATTATGTGACAAGAGGACTAGTGTCAGTCAAGCAAGTCATTTATGTAAAAATTGGAAATCTCTGGCTGCTGTGCATATAATCTATTTTATAGATTAATCACAGGCAGTTAGCATGAAAGCCAACCTTCAATTAATCCGAAAATTATAAGTAATTACATTCTATTAGTTGCAGATGCATTGCCTCTTAGGGCAAAACCACAGTCTTTTTCCACTGGTTAAGTCAATTGTGAACCAAAAGCGCAAAAAAAAAGTTAGCTGTATGGCTAACAAACAAGTCCACAAAATCAGCTGCATTCTTCTGCTGTTGACATGTTTTTTCCTTGAATTACATGTCCATTACCCAAATGCCCTGAACAAACCTATATGGTAAAGGGGGTGCAACAACATTGTACTTACTGGGTGTTCTGGTAGACCTCCACTGAGCTGTTGAGTCCTTCCAGCTGTCCCATCAGGAGCTGCAGGTTGGAGTTAACATAGCTCAACTCCAAGAGCACCATTTCTTTAACCTTGTTGTTAGATGAAGCCCTGCACACAGGAGAGAATGCAGAGAGAGAAAAAATGAAACACAAACATAAAAAGTGAGACAAAAAACATTTGAAATAAAGAGACAGGATCAGAAATATCCCCCTTGTCATTATCCACTGTGTCATAACCAAACTTTCCTGTAGCTGACATTAAAACAAGCGTGCATCCCTCATTGTTCTGGACCACAGATGTGCGTCACTGTGTCCTGATTTGCACTTGATTTAGTCTCCAGCAGACAACAGCTTAACAAAGATCCACGACTCATGGATCAGCAGCTCATTGTCCATGGCCAGATCACTGTTTTAAATAACATCCACCTTCACATATTATATGATCACACGATGCTCACTGCACAGTGTAGATAAGGTTGTAATAATACCTCTAAAGGGGGTGTGTGTGTGTGTGTGTGTGTGTGTGTGTGTGTGTGTGTGTGTGTGTGTGTGTGTGTGTGTGTGTGTGTGTGCGTGTGTGTGTGTGTGTGTGTGAGGGCCTCAGTGC
>OMLP01023986.1:0-16198 GCA_900302685.1 Spondyliosoma cantharus | reverse complement strand
AAAAAAAAACAGTTTGTAGTCTCCTAATAGGATCTTTGTATGCCGATATTTGGTATAGTTCCATATGGGCCACACAATTCTACATACATTTTCTGGAATGATTTTTGACATGATAGTCCATGTGGATGCCCACAGGTAGGACTGTATGTAATTTAAGGCCTTAAAAATAAAGATAAGAGCATACTTGACACTCAAAAATGCATCAAGCCTGTCCTCTGTGCTGCAGCTGGGCTGACACACACACACACACACACACACACACACACACACACACACACACACACACACACACACACACACACACACACACACACACCTCTCTCCTGGCCTTGGCTGGGCAGCAGATGAGAAGTACTAGAGGAATGCGATGCTTCTGAGAGTAGGCTTAGACTGGCCTAATGGACACATACTCTTTCTCTCTTTCACATGCACATACGGAGTGGTATCTTGCCTCCTGGACTAATCTTAACACAGAAAGAGAGATGATTTGGGAATCCCAGTGGGAGAAGTCGAGGCTTCACCGTCAGAGAAAAGGTACACCCACGTACCATTTGTCTCTAGACTCAGTGCCTCAGTGACGCAATGTACACGAGACCCTTTTTACACAGCTGACCCCATGTTCACTTAACTTAGCACCATGTGTGAGACATATCATCCTGCCAAAGAACACACAGAACAGAAGGTGGACACAGTATATTGTAATGCAATCCAGTACAGTGAGCCTGCAATAAGCACTACATTTATGAAGCTTAACATATTCCATTTCTGTTGAAACTCTTGACAGAAAAGTGTCGATTCAACTCTGGGTATTTTTCAGGCTGGGGTTTTCCTGCATATTTCCTACAGTTAGGTACAATAAAAAGACATAAATACATTAATTATGGCTCTCCATGTTTTCTGCCTCTTATTTTTGTCTCACTAGGCAGCAGCAGACAAACTTGTTTGTTTCCAGTAAAGCAGGTTCAGGTGGATTCACATTTAAAACTGCATTCATGGAAACATAACACCATCCTCTGTCACAAAAAGGACCCAGATTGGATTTTAAAGTAACCATGAATCCATGTTAAATACAGAAAATGCTCTGTTCTTTTCTAAGCACTTTAAAATAACTTAATTTTCGTGGCCTCCAAAATTTTATTCCTGAAATGTGATGGCCTCACATCTTGCCATTGAAAAGATAAATCCAACGATGAACCAAACTGCGTTCATCAGAGGAAACAGCATGTAGCATTAGCAAACATGACACATGACCCAGCTCTGCCAATCCACGGAGATCGTAGTCTAAATAAAGCACCGACAACAGAGACCTATTCATGAAGTATTTTTGAAAGCCAACTATGTTTTACAGTCCTTTGGAGGCATTCAACAGAAGAGAACTGGTTAAACACATGTACACACTGCATTGTTGGTCAAGTGCAATGGAGAGCCCTTAAACATACTGTTGGTAGGGTACATACAAGCTCTCTTTATTCATTCTTTTCTGACAGGAAAATGTATTTCAGATATTATTAATGCCAGTAATCAATTGTTTTGGCAGCAGACAATCAATTGAAGAAATTACTCAACATTTGCATCCCTAATCTAAACAGTCTATTTCTTTTCACAACACATTCGAGTGTTACTGCTCGACAGCTTCAAAAAACTTCTCATTTTCGAAAAGGTGAGACAACATGTTGTACAACCTAATTATGTCCCTTAGGCAAAGCATGATGATTGGTTCAAAGTCTTGGTGACGATGTTATCCAAATGCACCTCAAAATAGTCAGGAAAAATTGCTTTTTATGAGTAAAAAGCCCCCAAACCAGACTGGACAAAAAGCCTGAGATTGAAAGATGTTTGAGGGGACAGTAAACTTCCTTGTTCTCCTTTGTTGCATTGTACCTGCTGAGAAATCCGATCTCAAGTTCGGCCATTCAATCCAGCAAGAACAGGCATTTCATGAGGGCGAAGACATTTCTCCCTTTATAATCAGAATCTCCGAGAATGGAGACATACAATCTGAGAGTCTGAGAGCTTCCTCCCCACTAAATTCACATTTTAGCTCTACAGTTACCTGATAACACAAACAGAACAGACACTCAAAATTGTCTTTAGGTCAGAGGAAAAAGTATTTTCTGTCTAGTTATGAAATACTGCAGTTATACAGGCTAGGGGACAACAATTGCAAAACAACAAAAGTTCCAACATCTTATCAAGAATCAGACAGGAAGAATCAAACCTTTGCAACCTATAAGCAAAATCCAAAGGCTCAGCAAAAACACATTTCTAAGGGTATCTGCTAAGCCAAACGCCACTGTGATGGCTCTTTGTTTTCACGGTGCATGGAATGCTCCTCTTCGAGATTGTTATCTAATATCCTCTGCACCTCAGTGTTGTTTTAAGTCTCACCAAAAATGTATGACAACTCATGACAGACTTACTGGAGTTAACTACAGCCCACATACACTCGAGTGACATAACTGACTAGCAGTACAGACATGGAATGACACAGACTGTAAAGTAAGTTTATCTCTCTGTTCACAGAGAGAAACTTAGAACGGCTGGCTTTCGTTCATGCGTCAAATGCAAATGCGCAGCTGTGTTTACATGTGGGTATCTGTTTCTGTTCAAAGCATCCTTTTTGTTTCACATGCACATTTACATATGATTAAATTTTCTCTCTAAAATACACATCATAAAGAGTTATCACAAATGTAAAGTATGCATGCAGGTATTATCAGTTTTTGTACTTACTTCAGCAGGTTCTCAGCTCCAGCCCTCATCCTCATCTGTTTGATGATCTGCTGGTTCAGACTGGCTCGCGTATTCTGCAGCTTACTTCGTCCAGTCTGGGCAAACGGGTTACATCCCTAAGATAAGAGGAAGACGCAGAAATAAAAAAGGTCAGCAGAAGATACATTTTTATTCAAATGTGAAAAAAGTAACTGCATCATGAAAACTGTTCATGCTGCAAAAGAAGGAGGATGATCCTGATTGATGGTTTTTATATTGCAATGATCTTGTTGGTAACAATCATAAAATAGATCCTTGATTTCCTTAAATGCATTCAAACCCTGTATTTTTAAATTTATATATATATTCATGTCAGTTCAACTCCAAGCGATTGTATTTTAAGCAAAGGATTGTTGCTATACAGAACTGTGAAAGCAGCAAATGTGTGAAAATCTTTAACTAAACCCTCCTTAAACGTTCCTCTGACGTCAACAATTTTTCATTTGGCTTTAAAATGAAATTATGTGAACTTCTACTTTATCTTCACTCGCTGATGTAACAGCAAACGTAAATCTAAGTTGGGTGTGGAAAGAGCTGCACCTTATTATACTTCACTCAAATCAAACACAAGCTCTCACTCTCTGTGTTTACATCAAACGGTCTGTATGTGACTGTGCTGTGTGTCCTTGTCCCTATCAAAACCACAAGTGTCCCAGCCTCACTAAATCAACAGGCTGCCACTCACTGCAGTACAGATAAACTGGCCTTAGACATTCACTCTGACTGAGTCACAGCAGAGGTGTGGTTTGTACTGTACCGAACAACATGATGCACGGAGACCAGTCAGCACAGTAAAACCAGTTAGTTTACAGTCCTCAACTCTGGACACTTCACACTGTAGCTAGCTATCTGACAAAGTTTGAGGTCAGCAGTGGAAGGAGCTTCAGTTTCTACATTAGCTGTGTCAAAGTTAAGAGTAAGAAGTCCCATCACTCAAACAGATGTGTGTCAAAATTCTGGATGACTGTTGTCAATGCCTGCTAAGCACAGAAGTTGGAATCCAAGAGTTTAGACATAAGAGTAGGGATGTAGGCATATAGAAACATTTTTGGGATTTGTCTTTATGTTTTGATGTTTCCATTTGATCTTTGTACCCAAAGTCAACGGCCCATTTCCCCTGTACTGCAGTCATGGCCACTTCTAACTCCACCCAGCTCCTCAGATACACATGGTGTCACCTCATCTTGTATTTCATCAGACATCAGGGAGTTTCGCCAGAAGGACAAAGCACCCAAGAGGTTCACACTATCCCTCTGATCCCCACCTCAACGGTGCTGCGAGTAGGCCAAAATCCATCACTAGCTTCCCACATATAGACACCAAATGTATCCAGATGCATTCAGTTCTTGAAGTAATTCCTAAAAAAAACACACACCTCTTTGAGTGAACAACTTTAAGAACAAATATACAGATAATCACAAAGCATGTGACAAAGAACAATGTCATTGTATCTCACTATATATACATAAGGTCTATTGACATAAAGCTCCTTGTATCGAAATGGTTAATCCCGCGCCACATACCAGATAACTGCAACATCGTAAATTCAAATCCAGTTGACATTTATTGCATTTGATTCCCTCGATTCCTGTCTGGCTCTACCACAAATGCCCAAAATATAATCCTTACCAGAAAAAACACAGCTAAAGAATAAGCTGACATCACACTTCTGCAAGGGTTTAATTCATCCAAGTCGTTCAAAGTGTAGTTGTTGGTGACTTTTTTTGTGCCTGTATCACCTGTGACATCTTTTACATTTATATCCGAGTCATGCTGCTGATGCTCTTATCCAGAGACAATTCCTGTGGTCTGAGTAAGCAGAAGTGGGCAGAGGTATGTGACCGTGCACAAACGGTTGAAACAGGGGTCACATTTTCAAGTTATATTGCACTCTATATTCACTCCACTGTAGTCACTCGGGTGTTCCAGTACAAACACACCAGCGAGTGTAATGATTAACCAATTCTACAAATAAAAGCCTTGGTAATTACACAATAGAGCTGTATCGGGGCCGTCAGGGGCGTGGCCTGGCTGGACGAAGAAGTAGTTATTTTTAGAATGACAGCTGGGTGTGGCAAGAGTATGTTGTCACGTCAATCATGACATCAGAACCAGGGTGTACCTGTGTGTTAAGGAGCAAGGGAGTGGCTTGTGGTTGATAGTAGCCATAGCGATATGTTCTGTTTACATTTTTAATATGTAAATAGCTATGAAACCCATGCTCGCATTCCAATCTGATGATCCTTTGGTGACCATATTGATGACGATGTATCATCATCAATAACACACAACTGATGGTTGAATACCACACCTATACTTCAGGTTAGCTTAGTTTGAGAGATTTTAACTCATATGGTTTGGATTGTCAAGGACATTGTTTTACAGTTTTTAAGTAAGAAAATGTAAGAAGCGTTGCTGCTTTACAGTCACATCACAACACGGACTGTTTGGATGAAACCCAAACTGCCGTATTCAAACAGTGCAGCCTTTCTCTACGAGCATACAAAATACTTCATAGGAGCCAAACACAAAGACAGTCCTGTCCATTATCATATTCATCAAACCACTAATGATCCTGTCGTTGTATAACCAAGGCTTCATACAGAACATGTAGAACAACGGTCCACGGGTAAATGGTTTATACAACTGCTGATTAAGACTGGCAATTGTCCCAGAAGAGGTTGCAGCAACCAGTTTTGTACGAATACAGAGAGTGCTCAGTATCTCAAAATGATCTTTATGACAAAGTAAATATCAAGCTGAGTTTATGTATGTTCTCTAATTTACTTCACACACTGAATCCACTCCAATTTCCAGCTTGCCCAAAAGGGAGTGAGCTTTATTCAATCCAAAGAGAGATGTCTTAATATTCAGAGAAGATATTTGATCACAGCTGCATCTCTCATTCGTCTTTTTCCAATACAAATCCCTTCGAGGGAACCTTAGTGTGTCTCCAAGTCGAGGGAGCTTGTCTGGTTTGTGAACCAGGACACATGTTGTCAATTTGTGTCTGTGGTCTGGCTGAACGACGGCTTAGTGCCAGATGCTACGTCAATGCCCTCGTTGGCCGTGGAGGAAAAGGAGGAGAAACATGCCGATTCGGCTTTTTGTTCTGCCATCTTTCCATCCTGCAGCCGTCCAGTCGGATCTCAGCCAGCTGGAGGTGAAACGGTGGACGGCTGGGAAGGAAGCCCTGAACCACAGCAGCTCCCCAGAGCATCGGCAGAGCCCAGTGAGGCCTTGTAAATCATTAAAATCATTTTCACCCAGAGAGAGGGGCACAAAAAATGGAAGCAAAGATCATCTTGGCTCCACTTGGTTCAAATTTGACCCAAAAGTTTCCAAATTGCAAATCTCTTAAACATGACAAAACGAGAACACAGCTCATTACTTTGTGGTCTCTGCAATGGTGCCAGCCTTTTTATACTGAGAAGGTCCCTGCAATGAAAGTGGAGAATCCTGACCACTCAAAAGTGAGAACAGAGGACAAAGGAAATGTAGAGAAAGGCAGAATGATGGAGAAAGCAGGGCGAGTTAGGATGGACAATGTGTGTTACAGTGATAAACTATTTGTGATTGAAGTTTAAGGCTCTACAGTCTCCCATCATGTCCTGTGGCAGTGCCATACCCTGGCTCCCACTGACGTTTTTTTTTTTATAGACACAGGAAGTGCAGCACAGAGCCTAAATCCAGACAGCGCTCAGGGGGGGATTCAGGGGGATTGGAAGACACAAAGGTCCTGTTCAGATGCCCATCTAAACAAGCTTGTCCATAACAACAATCCAGTTGAGGACACTAGTACAAATGTGGAGGAATGAGACACAGTACGGCCGACAGGGAACCCAGCACAACACATTAGGTAATCACTAAACCACTACCAAGCCTTTCTCATAGCCTCAGCACGGATAAACTCACAGCTCTCAGATATACGAAACTTAAAACTGGTTAGAGAGGTTTTCTCTGCTAGGCGTGATTGGACAATTACCACTACTTAATGCAAGTTCACCAGCTTATTAGCATGAGGGCAGGGAAAACATTACTCTTATCTGAGAAACTAATTTAGATAACCTGGTACATTTATACTTCAATCACTTAGCCGACGCTGTTATCCCGAGCATAACCCATGTGTGCAGCTGAAAGATACTGTCAACAGAAAAAGGTCAAAATATAACAAAATAAATGAAAACCGAGGCCTAAAGAATCACTGAACTAATAACGACGAACTAATGCAAGAACAAAAATAGGTCTGCCAAAGTTATCTATCAGGAGCAGGAGGCTAATCTGACCAGGGTATCAGCAAAGTATCCATCACTGTCACAGCTCTTACAACAGCAGGGTCCAATTTATGTTAATCACCGGACGTTTGGTCACTGCTCTTTCAAACCCTGTCACTATCAGCGACTACACACACACACACACACACACACAGCTGAAGATGACAGTGCTGTGGTTTCTGCTGCTGTTGGTGACACACCAGGACCCACAGTTATCTGTTGTGCTACATTTCAAACTAAAACCATGCTGAATGTAACAACGTCTCTATTTCGAAACTGATTTACTTCAGTTTTCCCCATGTGCTCTTCTATATGATTTATGATTTGTTGTGTCTTACACACTGCTAAATATAGTTTCCCTCGTTACTTACCGTCAATAGGTAATTAACAATAAATAGGAGTATGCTACATCCTGTAGTTGTCTAGCCCAATACAGTGAGTTAATATCAAAATATATTTATCTAACCTGGAGGCAACAAGGTGCATATTAAATCTGTGGGTGCCTCTTGTACGTTACACATTGAAAATGTCGAAATTATAAATACTTTTTTTTTTTTTCTGAATAGGCTATTTATTCCAGTCAAGCCATAAACATGCCACACACCGTATGCTAACGTAATGATATTATTCGCGCGTCTCCAGCTGTAAAACGTGCACTGGCCGCTGCAGTAGACGTGTATACAGTGTTTCTGTGTCGAGAAAGAAAACTCACCTTTCTGAAATAACTACTGTCTCCTCCGCTGTCTTTGATGCCGTTTGGTAAAAGAGTGTCCGTCATCCTGAAGGCCAACTCGGAGAGTTTCAGAGGGGGGAAAAAAACACAAGTGAATAAAAAGAAGTAATTTAAGCGGCTGCTGTTCAACAGGTGAGTATCCTCTCTCCCACACAACTAGTCTGCTCTGACTCGTCGCTACCCGGCCGGCGACTTTTCCCAGCAGGGAACAGAAACTCCGCCCAAAGGAGAAAAGAAGGCAGGGTGGTGCATTCACGAGCAGAGAGAAAACGTCATCGGACAGGACATGCTTCATTCAGGTTATGTAGCCTTTAGTAACCTACGTAAGATGGGTGAGACATGACTAACACGGCCATGCCCTGCTGTACCCAAACAAATGTAACATTAATTTCCCCTCGGTTTACTCTGACTTACAGGCGCTTAAGTTGCACCATCTGCTGCGCCAGCTAGCCCTAATAAAGCAGGCTAAAATCACCGTTGTGCTAACAATACCTTAATTAAGGACCCACAGGCTTTGGTAAAAGTCTGTATTCACAATTTATATTAAATGTCTTCATAAAAATGAGTGAAGTGAAGTGAATTCAAAGTAAAATAGGTTACAGAAAACCAGTGGGGTAGAAAAAACAACCCATAATGCTTTGAAACCATATTTAGAGGCTACAGAATAATATTTAAGGTGTTTATTTGAAGCAAAAAACTAGTCTTGACTAGAGAGAGTCACATGTTGACATTGTAATAGCTGGTAGCTTCAGTGCTGTAGGTTTTTGTTTTTTTTAGAAATCCGTAAAGGAGCAAATAAACTAAAAAACTTAAACTAAAATGTTGACAAAGTCAACACAGGCCTCATTTATGGGGTTTCTTTCATTTCTATAGGCTTGTAGGCTGCTTTAAGCTAGGGCCGGGCACAAAATCAATATTATATCGTTATTGTACCTTGAGAAAATATTTATTGTCTTTGATAACATTATATCATGATATGGCATTACATTTTATCCTGGTTTTAAAGCCTGCATTACAGTAAAGTGATGTAATTTACTAACCTTACAAGACAGTTCAGCTTGTCCTAATAGTTGACTTTACCCACTTAGTCATCATATCAATAATTGCTGATTATTATATCAAAAATCCCATTGTGTTTATATTTTGTAAAAGTACCATTAGTCATCCCCACAATACATAACTATCAATGTATTTGGTCAAAAGTATCTTGACATTTGATTTTGTTGGCCAGTCCTAACATTTATGCATCATTTTTGAGGAGAGCTCAACATATATATTGTTGGTCATAATATTGCCTTAAAGTATTGTTTTATTATTTTTAAGGCCATATTGCTGAGCCCTATTTAGACAAATTGCAGACGTGCCAGTTATACAAATGTATGCAAAATCGGCTGCTTTCTTTAAAACTGCAAGGGAAGTCTTGTCTTGTAAAAACGTATCCTGTATGTTTTTCAGTGAGCAAATGACGCAAGTTACAGGTTTGTTGAATCAGAGTAAAACAAACAAAATGGTACTCATCACAATTATTACGGGAATGATCACAGCTGTGATCAAGAGTGCATTGTCACAGGCTGACATTGCACTACGCCTATTTTATTTGATGAAGAGTATGAATTTGAATATGTGATTTAATGCCATATCTTATTGTTCAAGAAAATGTAACTGAGTTCATTGCATGAGTGGTATGAAAAAGAAATCAAAAGGTTTGTATCGTCATGAGGCAGACACACGACATAAATGAAAATAATGTATTTTAGGAAAAAAGCAATCTTAATTAAGAGAAGATGTTCTTATGGTAATATTTTGACAGCACTGTTCAGTGTTCAACAAGTATTGCATTTCTGCTGACACACAGCATAACAAGAGCACACGTCACAGTTGGTATATTTTGAGACTGTGTTGATTCCTGATTGAGTTCTTAGACAGAGGGGTCTGTGGGTAACTGTATTTTCTGTCGGTGCTTTGTGCAGAGATACTGTAACTCAACAGCATTTGTCATTGTGTGTTCATTTCATCTGTTTGTTTGCGTCTGAGATTAAACAAGAGGAGCCATCTGCTTCTGTGTGGCTGGTTTCACCAGTTAGAAAGCAGGTTAAATTCTTGTTTGTGGAAGGGGTGGTTATTAATGTCAGGACAGGATTATTGACAACAATTAAACAGAGCTGAAGCCAGAGACTAGCGGTGTTTCTGTGGCTGTAAACTAGGTCAAAGCTGTCTTTGTCTGGGACATTTCTGCATCTGAGGGCCAGACAAAGGCTTTCAGAACGGAAACAATTTATTCCGAGCCTCATTATACTTCCATGTGGCTGAATGATTTTGTTTCCATTTGACTCATAAATGTTAGACAACATTAAAAATTGCGCACAGATTTTCTGTCTTCTTGGCATTTTCTCTTGGGCCTGTCAAGAACCATGGTTGAAAGTCATATTTAGAGGATTTTACACATTCATATTAAAATTGATATTTGACATGTAGTTCATTAAATCACCCTAGGTGTAAAAAGTAACCAAAAGTACTGAAGCAAGATTAAAGATATCCTGTCATCAACTGAATTGTGATAATTTATTGTTCTACTCTGGCCTCAGACTGCTGTTGTACTAATCCATACTGACCACTAGGCGGGGATAGAGTGTAATATTTAAGCATCAACATTGTCCATTATCTTCAATATTCTGTCCTTGAGAATCGATAGATGATTTTTATTTAGTTTTCTGTGGCTTTTATTCAAATGATTAAACATAATTTCACTATACTATAATCAGCAGACATTTAAACATTTGTTTCACTCACCCTGTATGGTGATTTTGTTGAAGAAAGTGTTTTTTTCATTTCAACACTGTACTCCTAATCACACTTCCACAATTAAAACAATCTTGGGCTCTCTTTAAAAATAACATCTAAAGGTATTTTTCACTTACATTTTAAAACTTGTATCTTTTAATTAATTAATTTAATCCAAAATCGCAGGAAAACTGAACTGTAACTGATAACATTACATGATGTCCCAGTTCCATTGAGCCGTCCTGTAAGCCAGCAATGCAGGGCCCTGAGATGGCCACACTTAAATGAAATGAAGCCATAATTAATACAGTAACACTAGTTTGTCAAGTCAAAATATCTGCCGTCAGAAAACCAATCCTTCTCATCACCAATCGGCCTTTCTCATGGCAGACATTTGACTTGTCTTAGCAGGAAAGGCATAGGTGTCACAAATAATGGTTGCTGACATTAATTGAAAAGTTAATGAAAGGGGGTTTTGACCATATTGAGACCAATGTTTACGTACTGTTACTGTCGTATTGTTTTCGTACACATACAAGAATGTCCATATATGTGTAAGGTACTGTGAAGTAGTCAATACAGGTAATCACATCCATCAATTAATGCTATTCTACTTACCGACAGGCCACAGTGCAGGTTACAAATAACAAAAAAAATCAACATGTCATGAGGAAGGAAATGCCAGGAAAAGGCCAGGATGGGTTGTGGTAGACTGGATCTCTACTGACAGTAAAGGCAGTGGAGATGCTGCTGTGACTTCTTGTTCAGGTCAGGTCAAGAAGAGCCAGTGCTCCTGACTATCTCGTCATCGTTGTTGATGAGGCACACCTGTTTCATCCACAAATTTGATAATGTGATTGATATGATAATAATATGATGTCATATTTGGTCGAGCACTCCTGATTCATGTGGGTGAACAGTGCCAGTGCAATTATTGTGTTGAATGCTGGAATTAAATATATAGACAGAATACGTAGGTTTTTTTGTTAAGCAGTTGTGAAAGGACTTGGTGGCGGGCAGAGGAAATGACTTTGTCTTCGGACCTGTTGGGGTAATAGGAACACTGAAGAGGGTCAAGTGAGGTGGGGTGACAGGATTTGATGTGATGTGATCTAAGACTAGTCTCTCACTGTGATTGGTGTGAGTGCTACAGGGCGAAAGCCATTGAGACAGGATACAGTTGACTTTTTTGGCACTGAGATGATTGTTGGCTGGCTCGAAGCACCAAGAGACAACTGCCTGGTTCAGGTAGACATTGCAAGTATTGGTGAGCACGTTTTCCACCTGGTCTGCACATGAGTACATGTCCAGGTATATTGTCAGGTCCAGCTGCCTTGTGCAGGTTCACTTCAGCTAGGGGTTCTGAAGTTGGCTTTGGACAGACAGTGTACCTGGTTGCCTGTGTGGCCATCCTCCTAGTTGATGTCTCATTCATGGCTTCGAACTGAGAATAGAAGTCATTCAGTGTCTCTGGGGGGGATGTGTCCCTGTCAGCATGTGGTGTCATATCATATCTGCAAACTCTGATACATACATCGCGTGTCCGTGAGTTCCTTTGGTATTTTCCATGCATATATGCACTTTGCTCCCTTGACAGTCAATGACAGTTTAGCCCTAGCAGATCTGTGGGCCTGCCATGTCCTCGGATTCATATTCTTGGAGATGGGGACATCATTGACGCACTTGCTGATGTAGCCAGTCATCGATACAGTTGCATACCCCTCCAGGTCAGTTACATGTTCATAAGTGCCGGCTGTAGCTCAGGGGGTATAGCGTGTCGTCTACTGATCGAAAGGTTGCTGGTTTGAATCCCGGCTCCCCCTGGCTGATCTGAATTGCATGTTGGAGTGTGACCCAAATTGGTCCTGATGTAGAGTTGGCAGCCTTTGCCATCAGTGTATGAATGAGTTTGTGATTGGGTGAATGTGGCAAGCATTATAAAGCACTTTGAGCGGTTTATAAACGCAAGACTATTTACCATAAGTAAACATGCTCTAGTTTGTTCAGTTAAAACAGTTGCAGGCCATGTTGGCCTTTGCTGTGATGTTTGATGTGTGAGATGTTTGTGTAAGCCAGAGGGTCCAAACCCTCCAGTTGCCAAGCTGACATGCTGATAAATTTGAAAAAAATTCTAAGTTTTGGGGAAGTACATCCAGGATGAGCCGTTTGAAGTCTACTGATGCCGTTGTAGAGAACAAATAGTGTCTCTAGTGTTCGTGCTGGGAGGGATGAACACTGCCACAATAATAATGGTGGTGAATTCCCTCTGTAGATAGAAGGGACAGATCTTTACAGTCATATATTCCACTAGTGTTAAAAAGTGGCTGGGGACCCATAGCATCTGCACACCATTCACTGTTGATATAAACACATAAGAGGGCATGTCAAGTAAATGTCTGAGCTAACCCAGCATGCCCTAGCAGTTGTGGTTGTAAAACCACTTTAAACATTTTTCCCTAGGATCACAGAACTTTGCTTGGGGGTGAAAAACTGAGGTGCCTTTTCCAATTACAGCATATTTTACAGTGTTGTGCAACTGGAACATTTGGTTCAAAACATTTCAAATGTTTTGTTCGAGCAAAGAGTCAAAATTAAATTTACTGGATTTTGATAGCAATGCTCAGCTATCAGCACCATCATTCCAAAAATCGTTAAGTCAGCCTGAATAAACCCATTAGTTAAACCATATAGGGGTCCCTGCCTGTTAAAGAGTCCAGTGAACTGAGGGTGCTTTGCCTTTCCGCTCATTTCTCTTCTCCTCACAACGCAGCACAAAGCCAATTGTAAGTGAACTGCTTCCCGGCTGCTTTTATAAAAGGCAGAGGGGGCACTGCGGTGAACAACGGGCACCGGCGTTCAACCCACGGCCCGACAGGAAGTGCTGTGGGGTTGCTATGCAGCTCTGCTCCCCATCCACAAGAACTCTGAGTTCCCTGTTAACAAATGATGTGTGGTGTGGGCAGTATGGCAAACCATTTGAGAAGGCACTCCAGAAGCTCTACAGTAGGAATAGATCAAGGGTGGGATGAAAGAGAGAATGAGAGAGAGTGATAGTTTGTCCTTGGCTTTAAAGTGGTGTTGGGTTCATGGCCTCTTATCCTTCTTTTCTCTTTTGGTCCGTCTTTCCTCATTTCTCTTCTCTCTACCTTCCAACCACCTGTCTCCCCTTCCATAATTTTTTGTTGTTTCCTCTGTCTCACCCTTTCTGCTTCTAAAAGTTGTTACACACTAATCAGTTTGTCTACAGGCTGTGAAAGAGACAAGGCTGTAAATTAATTTAAAGAACCTCACTACATCATATGACAAAACAATAGCACACTATAACAAAATAAAAACCCTCTCTCACCATCTACAGATTGTAATATTCACATTTACATTCAGGGCATTTAGCAGACGCTTTTGGCCAAAGCAACATAAAAT
The DNA here is from genome assembly GCA_900302685.1 of Spondyliosoma cantharus. NCBI lineage: Eukaryota > Metazoa > Chordata > Actinopteri > Spariformes > Sparidae > Spondyliosoma > Spondyliosoma cantharus. The sequence continues at coordinate 2,218 of OMLP01023986.1, read as the reverse complement.
AAGTACATTTGTCACAACAAAGAAACCTCAACATATTATCATTGATAAAGAAGGATGAAAAAATATATTGAAATAAGATTTTTTTCAGACTTTTTAAACAATAATTGTGGACTTTCAGTTGCACCATGACAGTGATGGTTGAGTAGCTACTGAGCGCCCCTCAGTAAAAAATATCTCCAAACAACCTGATATTAAAACAGCCAACAGAGGATTCCAATAATATGATCTGTGATGATAAAAACAGAGGTATGTGTCAGAACAAATTAACTAAATCCAGCAATATGAATCCCCCACCCCCTGTGGAGATAGTGGCCTTCAATGTTGTGTAATGTTGAGCAAAATAAACAGTAAAAATTGTCAGATGGATAATAGATTACTTAAATGAACAGATTAGAATCAATACAGTTTTCATTTGGACTGAGATACTTGGATATACAATACTTAGCATTCTGCTCAGACAGATCTTTCAGCTTCAAGGTTCTGGATCACTTTATGATGACAGATGGGTGCAAAATACATGCAAACAATAAGAGTCTACAGCCATGTTAATGGTACCTGTCTATCAGGCTGTGCTTTGTCAGCTTCATGCTAAAGTCTGCATGCCAATGACAATGCTGATGTTAAGCAGGTGCAACGTTTGCCATGTTCACCCTCTTAGTCAAGCATATTAGCATGCTAACCTTACATGTAACGCTGAGGCCAGCACCTGAGACCGTAGAAAATAAGGGAAGCACCTTTGAGGGGTTAATTAACCAATTTGATTTAAACACTCTGTATGTTGTTTCTTCCACAAGGCTGCTCTCAATTACAAACAAAAGAGGTAAGCAGTGTGGGATCATGAGCGCTGTTGTCTTTAACCAACATTTCTGATCAGTATATATCTACAGTATGTAGGCAGAAATGTTCATGGACAGGGTAAATGTTTGACAGTTTTATTCTGACAGTTACAGCAACAGGCACCCAAATGACATGCAGTGTTACCTTGAATTAAATTAGGATTTCTCTTGGTTTGAACATTTTGGAATACATCTGGGATGTAAGTACACAAATTAGCAAAATACATCACACATCTAGTCGTTTTTATACAATTTAGGAAGAGATTTTTAAATATATCTTTAAAATGGGCTAGTTCAGAAAATGTAAAAAAAAAAAAAAAAAAAAATGTTTTAATGATTCTAGCAAATAACACTGGCACAGAGACATACAGCCAGGTGATGCAGGGAGAGAAAAACATTTTACCATCAGGATTGGGCAAGTCTATATAACCTGGAGGTATCTGCCTTCAGCCACTTGATGGCCTCCATCCAACCAGGAACCTGCAACACTTAAAGACAACAAACACAAAACGTAAAGCAACACAATGCACACAATTCATTCAGCAGTCACCACAATCTCACCCATGAAGCTGATTGGAAAACTGTGCACTCTGGGCTTGAGTATATTCTGCAATTGGATATTGGACTTCCTCACAAGCAGACCTCCGACCGGTTGTATTTGTAGTCACACATCCTTTACTCTAGTGTTCAACACCGGGGACCCCAGGGCTCAGCCCCCACCTGTAAAGAAAACCCACAAAGACTCTACTGCCTAATGAAACTTATGTAGCCAGGTTAAATTTCGGCTTTTATAGAGGAGCAATAGAAAGCAGCCTGACTGGAAAAGTCACAAACAGCATGGTTTGTGCACAACGCAAGACAGGAAGACTCTGCAGCAGTTGATTAAAACTGCCTCAAGCATCACTGGTATCCATCTAACGAGCATCGGTGGTATTGGTGAAGTGAGATGTCTGCACAGAGCCCAAAGGATACAATTTATGCTACTAAGTGATGTAGCATTAAGGGACTCAGTTTCATTTTGCAACACTGGTGATGTAAAATGATAAATAAATGAACTTAGAACGAGCCGTTGCAGAGGTCCCTGTGCTGTCATACATGGGAATGTCATTAAATAGTTTTTATCTGATGGTGGTGGTCACTCCTCCTTGAACCGGCACCTTGTCGTGGTGGAGGGGTTTGAGCACCTGAATGATCCTAGGAGCTATGTTGTCCGGGGCTTAATGCCCCTGGTAGGGTCTCCCAAGGCAAACAGGTCCTAGGTGATGGGTCAGACTAAGAGCGGTTCCAAAGCCCCCTATGAAAAAGTTAAAAACAAGGAAGTGTACGTCAACCGGAATGGCGTCACCGGGCCCCACCCTGGAGCCAGGCCTGGGGTTGGGGCT
>OMLP01023984.1:0-15204 GCA_900302685.1 Spondyliosoma cantharus | reverse complement strand
AGACACATAGTATACTTTTACCCACTGTACTTACATAGTCATACTCCAAATCTTAATACAAAATAGTTACAGTTAATGTATTACAAAAAAAGATTATTGTGATTTAATTGTGTGTCAGTTTTTTGTCCCAATTCTATAAACTGAACTTCTGTATATGTATTACAGCTGCACAATTAATATATTAACATTAATATTATAGCGATATGGCCACATGTGTTATGTGTGTTAAGTCACAGAAGCTTCGATTTATTGATGAAGTTAACATATTTGACATAACAACAATGTTATGATGTCACATCATCGTGATTTCTACACGTTTTTTCAGTGAAAATAAAAATTGGAATGCCAAAATGATAATTCACACTAGTCATGAATCATAAAGCTATCATATCTGTCAAAAATGATCACAACAGGGTTTTTGACCCACATACTTCTTTTCTCTTTTCCTTCTCATCTCTGTCTCTCGCTTACAGAACAAGACTGTGGAAGGAAGCAGAAGTTGGCTGAGATCCATCAGGCTTTGATCAGGTTAAAATAATCAGTTACAGTTTGCTTCTTAAGGATGATTCACTCTTTCTTCTAGCCTGAATGGCATCCAGGCGGATGTATTGATTTGAGGTGTTGTAGAGCTAATTTCATTTTAGAGCTTGTCACATTCAGTCAAAACACCTCCCTGATTGCTGTTATGTTCATCTTTTATCTGAAACTGCTTCAAATGAGCTATCTTGCAGCTAATGAGAAACCTTTGATTTGATGAATAATGGCTGATAAACACTGAGATACTTACACACGTTAGCACATATACACCTGTATTTCTAGAAATATATAAGCTTTTGACCATTTTGACTGTACAAAACGCCTCCATTAGCAGCTCTAGAGCAACAAGCCATGAGATGTGTTTTCCCAAGTGGGAAGGAATTCCCCTCCCTCTACTGCTCACTGTTCCACAATTAGATGGTTTGAATTTATCCGGAGACGGTGACCTTCATCGCTCCGTACTAAGCTAATTTCACACATGAAGATTACTCACATGGGCCCAGAGGAATGGTGTGATGTGGATCATGAAGACATTAGTGTCAGGAGGCGTGTGGCGTTTAATCGCAACAGTTTCCTTGAACCATTTGACAAACAATTTTCATTTGCATTTTGCATTTGCATTTGCATTTTGCATTTGCATTTTTAAAATGATTAATTTGATCTGCAATCAGACAGAGAAAGCACCGATACTAATAATTGCAACAATGCCAAGTAATGGCCTCATTAATCAGCCAACCAATAATTGATCTATCCCGAGTCTTGAGTGTGTTCGCAAAATATTTTAAAACTGTGTCTTGAGGGGTGTTCAAATTATTTCAAGGACTGAAACTTGTTTCTTTCTCCTTTCACATTTAGTTAATGTTTTTTGCAAGATTCTTTTTGAAGTTTAAGCTGGCTCTGTGCAGAATCTGTTTAAACAAGTAATTAAGTGTCATACACTACTTATGGAAATTTGCTTTTTATACAAACAGATAACATTACTGCACTAGAATCCAGAGAATGAGACTTACTCTGAACAGTGTCCAATTCTAACTTGCAGTGATCCAGTGGACATTGAGACCCTGAGGAGAGCAGCAGCCAGTAAGGGAGGACTGCTCACTGATGAACTGAGGAGGAAAGTCTGGCCCAAACTGCTGAGCATCAATGTGTTTGAGCTCCCACATAAACCTGGTGAGTCTTTGATTGACATTAATATTTACTGGTATTAGCGTAAATATTAACAAAATGACTTCTGTTGTAGGTCGAGATGTGAGGAAGAACCACAAGGACTACAACCAAGTAGTCTTGGATGTCAGGAGGTCCATGAAGCGGTTCCCTAAAGGTGTGTTTGTTTGTGTTTGTGTGCGTGCGTGCGTGTGTGCGCGTAGGTGCGTGCGTGTGTGTGTGTTATCTCTAAAGATAGCAGCAGAGCTCAGAGAGCCATTTATCAAACTGTACCCTCGTACTTACAGCAACATGCAGCTATCTGACGAGGCTTAATAATTCAAGAACTGGGTAAAAGCAGTATCAGGCAAGATTCTTATGTCACAAGACGCCTGTGTTGTCAGCCAAAATCACAATGTTTGGAGAGCAACAGAGAAAAGTGACTTACCTGACAGAGAATCCCACTCACTTTACTTGTGGTGTTGGCTATATAAACGTTTATGGCAGGCAAAAGAAACCAAGGAAGAAGTTGATGTTGATTTGCTGTTAAAATATCACTTGAATGGGATAGTAGTGTAAAAGGTCACATGTTGTGTTTAGAGTTTCCATGTCCCATGACCATGTTCCAGGGGCCGCCCAGGCCTTTATCAGTTTCTCAGAGAACCGGATTGAACATGATTGAATGTGTCGATCCTTGGCTCTCTCTCAGGTATGCCAGCCGCAGAGAGGGCTGTGCTTCAGGAGCAGCTGATTGACATCATACTGGAGGTTTTGAAACGCAACCCACAGCTCCATTATTACCAAGGCTACCATGATGTGGCCGTCTCCCTGCTGCTGGTGGTTGGGGAGCGGATGGCCATCGCCATGTTGGACACGCTGTCCAATTTCCATCTCAGGTTGGTATATTTTTTTATCTCCACCAAGGAGGTTATGTTTCACCTGTGGATCAGAGCTCAGGGTATGACTGTGTTAGGGTATCTGTGCAGTGTGTCTAAACATGGGCTGCGACGGTGCGCCTAAAATTTAGCAGATCAGATCTTTTGAAAAGAATGTTGCCTCTAAAAACATTTTTTGGACAAACACCACATGGGGATGTAGACAGTTGCCTTTGTAGAAAAAATCTCTATAGGACAGTATTTGTTCAGACAGTTTTGTCAGCATATAGCGCTATCTTATGTACACCCTGTTCCTGTGCCCTGCACTGCTCCCACATTCGTTTCAAGGGAAGGACAGAAATCGTGGATCGTTAATACCCAAACCAGCATGTTTTAGAGCCAGCCCTATAGTATGTAGTTTCAACAATAATTTCAAACTTTTAAATCAATTAATGATTTTCATAATATACCAATAATACTTGAGGTTAGTTTATTCATTTGAGTTTGTTGAGAACTTTAATAATCAGAAATGTATAACTTAATTTTTTATTTTACAATCGAGGTTAGAGGAATTTCTTGTTGTCTGTGCTGTGAAGGAAAACATTAATTTAACCTTTATTCCTGTCAACAATCATTAACATAATGTGCTAGGAAATTAAATGAAAACGTGTTATCCAGTGCACCAAAACTATGTGAAATTTAAAAAGTGAGAAAACCAGTGCCACCGGTGGAAAAAGTTCTGGTAATAAATACATTAAGCAAGGCTTTTAATCACAACAGTTGTTTATACTTTAATGGATCTCTAAAACCAACCATATTCCAATTATTATTCAATTATACAATTGTTAAGCAGTGTTATTTATATCACTTCTGTCTCTTTTTTCTGTAGGGATTTCATGGATCCGACCATGGACCGCACTAAACACATTTTAAACTACCTGATGCCTATTTTGGAACAGGTTGACACCGAACTGCATGACTTCATGATCAGGTACTCGTTCGCACACACACACACACACACACACACACACACACACACACAGACAGACACACACGTTTGCGGCTTTTCCTGTCTGCTGGTAGAGCTCACAGAAACTCCTGTTAAATCACACACATGCTTAGCTGTGATCTGCCTCAGCTGCTGGCTGCTTTAGAGGCACTGAGAATAGAAAGGTGATATTAACCACAACATAAACACAGTCTCAGCGCTGTAAGACTTTGAGCCAATCAGGGAATGTTAAGAGGAAGCTAGTGAGATATCTAGATATGTATGTAGAGGCAGAGCCGGATTTCCTGCAGATAATTCACTGTGATCCATTTGAGAGCACACATGGAAATATTTTTGTATTTTTAGATTCTGGTCGTTTTCAGATCACCTCATGTTGTGATTGTGCAGCTTCTTCAGAGTTAAAGATAGCATCATCTCATCCTGTCACTCATGTAAACGCTCGTATGGATTTACTCGCCGGTGTTGGCAGGTCTAATGCTTTAATCACCTTGAATCATGATTTGTCATGTCACTGCTTCATTTACAGCGCAAGGCTATTTCTAAGGTTGTGTGAAAAATCCAAAAATAAACCTTTCACCTTGACACAGGCAGATCACTGTTGTTTTTTAGGCAGCAGGAAAGGGTCATAAATACCTCCACGCAGTCACTTTGTGGCGTAAAGCTCCAGCTGTATGTCTGCATTGTGCTTCATTTGTTCATGTCTGTGTGTTCCCATGCTTGGTTGACTGGCTCATTAGCGAGTCAGTTATTGATTAGAATAACAATCTTATTTATCAAACTAATGAGCCATACAGCATAGATGTGGTTTGTGGATCATTGAGGCGGATCGTGGGTTGGTTTGTTGGATTATGCATGTGTATAAAACACGTACTTGTGCATTTTCTTAATACAGACCCGCCTGTAAAGAAACAAGAGACGAATGCAAAAAAGGAAAAAGCATTGAACAGAAAAAGATATAAATACTCCATCACGTTGAATGTACTCAAACCGAATGCTGCTTTGTAATACTGAAGGTTTTAAAATGTTGTTTAATCCTTTGAGAGTCCTTCATGGCCTGGGTTGGGTTGCAGTGTTACACCAGTTTCAAAGTATACAGTTGTCTCGAGGTTTGTTGAACATTTAAAGTGCATGTGGTGGTGGATTTGAAGGTTGACCCCAAAGAGGATGTTTAATATCATTTATTTGTCATTATACAAGAAATTGAACAAATTGAAAGTTTGAAACTCCTTCATGCTACACAAACATGGAATATATGTATATAGTTGTTTAGACTGTAAACATACAGTATGTCTGTAAATATGTGTACACACGGGAAGTAATTGATGGTGAGGATAATATGGCCAGAGTCTTAAGATTAAAGTTAAACAACATTCATCAACCTTGACTGTGTGTGAACACCAAGCATCGATGATGTAAACCCGACTCCGCCTCTCCTCGTCCTGCACTCTGTCATCTTGGGACATGGTCCACCTGTTGAATTCCGCAGCTTGATCCGGGGAGTCGTGGTGGAGTCAAGTCTCTGTAAAGATGTATCTTTGGCCAGTCTCATTTCATCCATTACATTTTCCTGGGACCTGACATTGGTCAGGAGCAGCCTTCACAAGCTGGATTAGCTTGACTCTTTCTGGGGCGGCCCGGCTGGTCTGATAGGATCATCAAAAGATCTTCTGATCTTAATCCATAACCTGCGCTTTCTTCTCCAATGCAGACACATTTATTTTTGCCACAGTGCTGAAAAATAAAATAAAAAAAAAACATTACATTTCACGACATTTCTTGACAAATATGGTTACCATATATGTGCACAAAAGGTTGTACAAACACATAATACATAAACAACTCCAAAATATAAATGATCTCACGAAATAAGTCTACAATTCTTAGAGCTGGAAAGTTTTATGTATGATTGTGATGTTCTCCTCATTGATTTTTACATTTATTCTGTTTAGGCTGTGCCCAAAACAGCTTGGGTGCTGCTCCATTCTAACACATTTGTGTTATAAAAACAATATTTTGTCAGGTTTAATGTCTGTCAGGACATATCATTTTGTGAATTATGATAAAGTGTTTGTTCAACCTCCTTTGATTGGCTTTGTAATTGATAACAAAATTGTAATTAATAATGATACCGTGTACTGTGACACCATCAAACCATGATATTTTCTGAGACGGTTATCTTACTGTGAAAATCTCATACCGTTGCAACCCTCGTCCCTAGATAGTGTTCCCGACTTCCTTTCTTATTCTTTCAAGCTAAAAATAGTTTATATTAACAATGTATGTGAAAAGGGGTCACTATTAATGATCATCCAACAGAGGATTACTGCTCGTCCTGCAGCTCCCTCTGCTCTGTTGACTGTTTTTCTGTCTTTCAGCTAATTGATTTTTGTTTGGTTTTTTGACCCACAACTTAGCTTTGGTTCTCTCATCAGCGTCGTTTCAATCGGCAGCAGGCAGCTTTTTTCAGAGAAAAATCCTGAGAAACCAGCTATACACCTGCCCGGCACCAAATGGCAGCCAGACAGTTAGTAACCAGCTGGCCAGCATAGTGAAGCAATTAGCAGCCAAACAGAGAACTAAAAGAGTGAATTTGGTCTTACATTTGGCAGTTTGACAGAGACAAAACTCTGAATGAATGCTAATGGCTGGTGGACATGAATATAAGTAATCATTTTTATTAACACTGCCTTTAAGTTTCTGTGTAAGGTACTATGTACTGCTATGTAGTGTGTGTGTGTGTGTGTGTGTGTGTGTGTCTTTGTTTATGTGCACATATATAACGACAAACTGCTGCTGCTGGGCTTTCATCAGGCCTGGCTCTGATGTATGGCCCCGGCAATGGAACCCGGCCCTCCTTCCAAATTAAAGGAAGAAAGGAGGCTTGGAGAGGCTTGTTAGTCCTTGTGTTTTTTTTTTGTGTCACCGTGTGTATTTCTGTGTGTGCATGCATGTGTGAATGTGAGCAGGAGAGATGTGGAGGTTTACACATCACTCATGCTCGCCTCGCCCTGTGGCCACAGGCAGAGTAGGAGGAGGAGATGAAGGAAGGGGAGGAGAGGAGTAAATGGAGAAGCCATAGGAAGAGAAAGAAGATGAGAAAAGAGGCAAAGACTCAGAGGATAGACTTAGGCGACATGCCTGTGTCTACCCCAGGCTGCTCCAGATGTACTTCAGGCTCTCTTTTGCGCTCTGGTTTCTATCACACAGCTTATAAACTGACAACCAGTGACAGTCAGCAATAAAGTCTCACGCACACACACACAAACACACACACTGCACATATATGTCAGCAGCTCTGTAACATTACGTTCCACCGAGCCCTCCCTCCTCAACCCTTGACAGTAGCCTGTTCCTTATTTTCTGTTATACTCTCAGTCTTTTCCCCTTTGTTACCAAGGCAACAAAACTGCCAGTTTATGAAGCTGTCCCTTCAAATTAGGGAGCAGGTACCGGATGGTGTTTGTTGAAGTCTTCCTTCATTCTTGATTAAATAAAGATTTATTGTTATCATTGCCTCACTTTTCTGTTGTCCGAAGCTTTTTAAAGCCCCCATGTCACCTTATCACCAAAGCTGATTTATCAACCTCTCCCAAATTCTGACCCTTTACTCTTCTCATCCACACACACTCCTTGAGTTTTACTGCGTTTCTTTTTTCTTCCAATAGTTTGCACCTTTTTCATTCAACTTCCCTCTCTCACTGCCTTCCTCACACTCTAATGCAGGCGATTTGCTCATTATAGTTAACAAGCTTCGTTGCTCATTTGCCAAAACCACTTATCCTTCCGCTTAGCCAAACCACATAGCATCAGCCCGACAATTACAAACTGTGTTTCCAAGTGGCTCGGCTCCATACAGAGGAGACAATTACTGATTGTGTTTTGAAGTGGTTGGCTGGTAAATGAGCATGCCAGCAAACAGCAGTGGACGTGTGTTGCATTCACAAGCCTTAACCTTCTTTTGGAAATTAGCCCTGCTTTCTCGCAGGTGGTGGCTGGAGGGGAGGTTCCTCCTGTTCTGTTGAGTATCGAAAGGCTTAGGAAAGCTACAAAACGAACATCAGAGTATGACTTTTAAAACGTCCTGCACCTCCCCATGTCCCTGTCTCTCTCCAGCAGCCTATACTGCTGAGAAATCTTGAGATCTTACATAACCACATTCAAAGAGAGATAGAGAGAGGGAGGGTGTGGGAGAGGGAGAGAGAGAGAGAGAGAGAGAGAGAGGGCAACACAGCGGGCAGGAAAGTGCTCACAAAAGAATAGCGGCAAAGAAAATTGAGAGGGAGATCACCAGTTAAAGAAAAGTGCATAATTACTTCTCAAATCCAACATAAAGCAGACTTACACACATTTATCGGAGCCATAAACATACAACACATACAACACGGTGCAAGTGTATTTTAAGTTTATGCAAATCCCTCAGGTCATATCCCGAACTGCACATCGTGTGCCCTTACCCTTTTCAAGGAGCATGAGAACGACCTGCACCCACACAATTTCCCATTCAAATAAGCTCTTCTCTTCTATTCAAATGACCTCAGATGACCGCCAGTTGACACTAGTCCCACCACCTGGGCCCTCTCTCACACTCTACCACACTCTCTCCTGGTTGTGCACACAGCACGTCTAATTTTACTGTGTGGTTTGTGCTGCTCTGGGTTCATGTGTTTGCCTTGTTCCTCTCTCATCTGTGAGTGTTGTGTGTTGAGTACCAACACAAACTGTGCACCCTGAGTGGTTTTGGTCAAGTCGAAACACTCAGAAAGTTGATTTGATCTCCATCTGACTCTCCGAGGCTAATCCTCCGGAATTTTTAATGTACATACCTGTCCGACTTAAGTGTGCATTCGTGTCTGTCTTTAAACAGTGAGAGTGAAGGAATGTCCGGCAGACAGGGACAGAGGAGGATGGGATTCATCAGAGCCGTAGACAGGAAATGAAATTCTCTTGTTCTTTCTTCTCTCCCTATCACTCTTCCCACGTGCTGCTGTCTACATACTCCCGTAGTGTTTGACCCCAGGATATTAAAGCGTTGAACGAAACAAACAACATCAAGTATGTGCCAAAGGTATCCTGAGGGTGGAATTTGCGTCCAGGTCTTGGGGTCATTGAAGAGGTTTGAAGAGGAACCATTAACGTATTCACTGCATGAAAAGCAGGGAATGTGGAAGGCAAGTTTCCAGGAAACAATCCAAAGATTTGCTTTGTGGACCACTACAGGGTTGGTTGCTGGCTGGCTGTTGGTATAAAGCCAACTTATTTGGCTCCAACTGATTTTATTTTTTGTCCAGTTAATATTTAAAACCCAAAGATATTCATGGTAATATCAACCACTTTTTGGCATTCAAATATTCAGTCAAAGCTGGGGTTGGTTTCCGACAGAAAAAAATCCATAGCCCTTAGCTCTCACTGGCCAGCAGAGAGATGTGTGTTAACTGCTAGCTCAACAAGCTCTCTTAGCTTTTTAGTCTAAGTAATACATAAATAAACACCCCTCTTAAATGCCACGATCATATAAAGCAAAATGAATGTACCTCTGTCAAAAAGCCTATGTGATGCGACAGTGACTCCTTATTACTGTAGATGTGTGCTTTGAGCAGAAGCCTGTAACAGCCACAGATACTTCATGTTTTTATTTATTTTATTTGTCAGGGTATTTGATCTGTCAATATGGACGTGAATCTTTGTATATGAATGTACAGTGAATATTGAGTGAGTTAAGTATGCCTTCTTTTAAATATATTATGGTACCATCTGGGATGTGTAATGCTCCTGAATGAAGGGTTTGGGTATGTCCTTGATTGTGCGTCTTTGCACCTCTGTGCCAACTTGGCCACTCTGAAGCCATTAAGCAGTAAATCTGTGAAGCATATTTAGATATTTTTCTTGGCAGCTTTAGTTCATTCTGGCCCAACTTCCTTCTTGATGAGGCATTAAAAAGTTAAGTCTGTCAATGACAAGGCATTTACTTGCAGAAATGGCAGTCACATTTCTGTAAGTACCATAAACATTCTTAATATCCGTGCTCATTAGCATCACTGCACAGTCCAACTTTTTATTTAACTAAGAAAATCATGCTGTTTGTAGAAACTTTGGTGTAATCAGTGTTTATTTTTTATTTTTTCACATGCAGAGAAAGCATGAACATGACTTCTCGGACCATGCTAGGACCATGTGACTCTTTATGGTGTCTAGCTTAATTGCTGTTATGGTACGCATTGCAGTCTGGCACAGTGGTTTTTACATTAATACATCAAATGAATGTTAGGTGGTACAGTACTGACACTCGTTAACTTGAAACACACTCAGACTACAGACTTGGTTCTGAAATCATAACAGAGTTATGTGTTGAATAATTTATGCATTCAAGATGCTGTGCTTCATTTTCTCCTGTAATGTCAACACATAGCATACATACGTCCGCACTCCCTGCTGCGAACATAATGAAATGAAATGTCATAAAGAATAGAGAAAGGCAGGCAGTCCTTCTGAAATAAGTCTTAAATTGAAGAGGTTCTCCCACAAAGTAGTGACATTATGTATCACACCGCTAATGAGCCCTTCCTGATCAAATCCAAATTTGCCAAGCTGACAGAGGTGTATGGGACTTCAATAAACCTGTGCAGACAATGTTTCAAGATATTTATTAACAGTTTCTCTTTATTTGTGGGATATGTCCTGGAAACTTCACCAGGTTTCAACTTGAGAATGAGGGTTAAATCGGGCTTGGGGTGCATTGTTATGCTGACCATAGTATCAGTGGACTGTTTCGAGCATCTCATTAGCAGTCAGGTGTGCACATCACTCCACAAATCCCATGTCACTTAAATGTGCGTGCATGCAAATGAAGACGGTTTCACAAGAGTCACACAGTTCCTCTCAAGCTCCATGATGGGATTTTAATGACCAGAACAGAATGAAAAATCCTGAAAAGCAGGCAGAGTGCTTTTATTTTATCTCACTGTGTAAAATCAGACAAAAAGTTAGAAGGGAGGTATTGTGAACACGCGGTTTGTGTCTCATTGGTTAGTAGGAAATGTAGTTAGACGGTGTGTAGATTCATATGAGCTTTACCTGGATGACCTGTTTTCGTTTTCCTAACCTGCATGCGTGTGGAGACGTCTGCAGAATGGGTGTCAGACTGTGCGCATGTACTGAACAGGCAGGTTTGCGTGCCTGGGCTCCAGTACTGACATGTAATCTGTTAACAGCAGTGTATGTGATGTGAGCAGATTAGGGTGAACGGGACTTTTCTGAGACAGTGTCACAGAGAGAGACAGCCTGGCCGAGGATCCTTCAAAGGAGGCTTATCATTGTGTCACATGCTGCGACGGAGCCTGAGGGCACTCGCACACCATCCTGCAGTCACAGTTGTACCCTTTTGTTTATAAGTGTGTGTGTGTGTGTTTTGACCCCGGCATCTAATTATCATCTTTATATGTTTCTACTTAATATGTGGTTTTATAAACTCATAGGTTAGAACCAGGACGTATGGCCATAAAGTGATATCACAATATTTTTAAGCCATATTGCAATATACAACTCCATATTTTTGAATCTTCTTAAAGCACTTCATTAATGTCTAGGACTTGATGACAAAATCAAAAGTCACAATATTTTTGACCAAATAGGCCCTACTTCAGTATTGATTTTGCAACAATTTTGCAGCGATGACTGTTTGTGTGTTACACTGAGTGAAGATTGTAGAACCCAAAAGCGGACACAAGGCAGGATTAGGAGTACAAGGCAATTTATTTGAAGTTAACAAGGTTTCAGCAGATGAAGGTGGAAGCTGTTCAGGCTTTAGTCTAGGTCTGGGAGGTGGAGGGAGGAGGGAAGGTAGCTCACGGTGGCGCTGGTGTACTGCGCGGCGTGTAGACGAGGCTGTGTGCTGCAGAGTTGCTGAGGCTTGGTTCTCTGGGAGCGGAGTCACTGACAGATGAGGGCGCAGGTGATCGCTGGAGGCAAAACAAAGCAAAGTTAGATCTTGAATCTGGGAACACAAAAACCCTAGTACCATCTAGGAATTAACATCGACAAAAACATCTGGCAGCAGGCAATGTTGAGAGCAGGGCTCATCAGCAGGTGCTAATTGCCAACCTGCTGCAGGTGCGTGTGCGTCAGCAACTCCAGAGACAGTAAACTCCACCCAGCCTCTCAGTGCACCTCTGCAAGCGCGACAGAAAGAAAAAAAAACAAAAACAACAAGCACCAAAACACAAATAATCCACCACAGAATTAGATTGTAGCTTTCAAAAAATACGAACACAATGAGATTTCTGATCAATAATCATCAGTAATGTTGAAATAATGACTAAGAGGGAAAAGACAACAACAAGTAGAACACTCTGGCAAGTTTAGAAAATGACTTAAAAAAATCACTTTATTGTAATGCAGCCTTTAAAACCAGGAAAAGACAATAGTCATACATGTCATATCACTATATAACGATCCAAAATCTCAGATGATGTATAGTCATGTATCATGATAAAGATATAAATCGTATATATGGCCCAGCCCTAATATAAATATTATTTTTCCCAAGGATTTAATATGTTAGAATTCTGCATTAGCTGACTTGACCTTTATTATAGACTTTGATGAGTTGTGTACTGACATTGACCCAAATGCTTCCAACAATGTTCAAATCCAGAGAAATCTAAAGTTGTACTCAAGGAAATGGTGAGCTTGTTTTGGGCGCCTGTCGTTATAACTTCCAGGACAGCGTCAGAGATTGTGGAAGGAGATCGGTGATTGAGACTAAATGTACCGTGAATAAAACTAAAAAATTCATCCATTGATTTGTTTGTGCCAGAGTCACGTCAGATAGATTTTCGTCGGCAAAATGGGTTTCACACGGCAACATTTGTTTATTCATGTCACTTGCACTTTCGAGTATTTATTTCCCCCGAAGAGCGTACTTTACTGTGACTTACATTAGCCATAAGCTCTCAAGCAACAGCACATAGCGTGGATGTGTGTCTTTGTGTTTGAATTGAGGTCAGTCACGAAACTCTCTCCTCTTTTTCCCCTCGCTCTCTGTAACATTACGTTCATGAAGTAAAGTACATCTCCCCTCCAGCTCCAGTCCGCAGTCAACATTACAGAACATAAACACCCGACCATGGAGGTCACCATTGTCAGATTGAAGTAACAGCTGACCACTGCTGCAGTCAGGTTGATAAACAGGAGTGAAGATACATCTACTTTTTAATCCCAAAAGTTAGATCCTGCACACTGCTCTTGCTCAGCATTACAATTTATTCATTTTAGTGATGTCTTGGTCATGTCTGGACACGAGTTACTGTGGTGATTTTCTCACCAAGTATAAGCCATTTTGTGGCTCTTTGTAGGCATGTTGTTCCTCTTTGTGGTTGTTTTATACCTCTGTTGGTAATTTCATTCTCAGTTATCAATAGGGTAAATGTTACTGAAATGTTGAAGGCAGTTAGATATTATATTTGAGAGAAAAGTAATTTTATTGGAACACAACTTGACTTGACTCATGAACCTGTGAGCTATTGGTCTGAATTTGATTGTTTTCTTGATGTTGTTACAAGTGTAACCCTCTTCCATTTAGGGACCATGTACCAAAAAATGGTTCTAAAATGTGTTAGAAACTGATTGTGTTTCACTGATCTGCAGTCTGAATGTATAATGTAATTCCAAACTCATGAAGTCTCAGCACCCAGTGTCCCTCTCCTTACTGTATAAGACAACTCAAACATCAAATTGCATGTTTAACAAATCAAGCTAAACAAGTCCAAATCCTGTTCACATTTCTCATAAGCACTGTAAATATGTGTGCATAGTTAGATATATCCACAATATGCATAGTTTAATAGGAGTATGTGTGCTAATACTGTTTGTCGTTGTGTCGGGGTTTGTGTGCATTTGGAGGGGGCCTGCTTTGAACTTTCAACCTGAGCACACTTCACCCCTCACCTCTCTGGGTGATGAGGTATGTTGATCAACCGTGAGGGTTGATGTAAGACTTCAATCTGTGATCAGTCACCTGATCTCTAGTTCCCTTTATTACTTCAGTCTCTCATTTCTCCATCCCATCAATAGAAGAGGGTGTGGAGGAGACGACTTAATGAAGGCTGAGCAAGAGAGGCTGCTCTTGATTGGAAACAAGCCTCTGATTAACTTTGCACTAATAGAAAGTGGTAGGGAGGGGAGGGGAGGGGAGAATGGGATGGCTTTGAGAGCGACAGTTTCATGAGATTGATCTGACATTTTCTCGTCTCGCCAAGTCCTAACTGCATGTGATCGTCGGAAGATCGCTGTCCACGCTTAATTCCTTAAAATGCTTTCTGCTATAGCTTGTCACCAAACCACCCAACTATCAGCTGTGCTCCAGAGATCAGATTTGTAAGACTCAAATATAGAAAAACCTAAAAAAAAAATTTGTTTACCTTTCAGATGTTGTTGTAGGAAGCCTCTGATGTAGAAATTAAATTAAAAAAATAAATAAAAAAATTGTTTATGTACGTTTTTAGAGAAATGTTGTAATATTGCAACATTGGGCTTAGTTGGAAGCAGAATTTCTGTATTTGTACTCAAGTTGTCTGAACAACAGTTAAGAACAACTAAGGGTTCATTTGCAGGGTTGATTACTTACTTAATTAATATCACACATTAGTCATATTTTTATGAAGTTGTTTATTAAAAAAAACAATTACACAGGATAAAACTCTAGCTTTTTCTAGCAACTTCTTCATTCCTTTTTTTCTTTTCAAGACTGACTTTCATTAGCAGTGAAAGTCCCAAAAACAGTTCTTGTCCTCTGAAAAGCAAAGGCGAACATCACACTTGCTGCATTGCGTGTTGGTGTATCCTTTATGGCAGTGTCTGCAGCGTCCTCTCCCTGTCTTCACTGGGAAATGCGCAACCAGGTCCTTGCGTACATCCAGTGGGAGGTGTGCACATCTCTTGGATGGTCTCTTCTGAGCATTCAGACGGCTTCCTGATGTCACTGTCTGTGTTGCTGGGCTCCCTTTGCCTGAAGATGGTCGTCCTCTCTTTGGAGTTTGGAGTGTTGTGTTCACCAGGATGAGAGAGGATGCTAGCTGTGCCTGAAACTGTCTCCTGTTCATTGTCTTTTTGCTAGACATCTTGAGAGCTTTGCAGTCCCGCTTGTAGAGGAGCCAAGCATTGACCACAGCGAGGATGATGGTGTGCCAGAAGATGTACATGTACCAGCGACGGGATTTGATGGGGAACTTATATTTGTCTGCATACATTTTGTAGTTCTGACCTTCTGGAAGTGTGGAAGCAAGCTTCATCACAACACCACCTGACAATCCAAGTTCAGATTTGGCTCGTATTCCGTCGACGCTGTCTTGGTAGACATCGATGTCACACATCATGCCAGAGATTCCAGTTCTCACCCACACTTTGAATCCCCATGGGTTTGGCTTGCCTGGCATATATTGCTTGATGCTGCTGAATTTCCCCTTGAAAGGAATGATCATCTCATCCACAGAGCTGTGCTCCTCTGATACCACCTGCAGGCATTTCTCTCTGAATGAATCAAGCCATGGTCTGAGTTTCCATAGTTTCTCTTTCTTTTCCGTCTCAGATACTGTCATGTTGTTTACAAAATGTAATGACGTCAACAGAGATTGGAATCTGTTGCGT
>OMLP01023977.1:35943-46605 GCA_900302685.1 Spondyliosoma cantharus | reverse complement strand
AATAAGCTGTCCCATATTGTTGGTCAATGGCCAAGATGACCAGAACGCGCCTGCGGATGAGTGTGCTGAGGATGTGAGTACACACACACACACACACACACACACACACACACACACACACACACACACACACACACACAGAAAAACATCTTAAAAGCATCATTAATTTCAATTTAGCTCATAATCTTTGTCAGATGGTGCCTCTGTCTCTCTCTCTTTCTCCAACTTGCACAATAAAAGTGCCACAAAATTTAAATATGCTCTTGAGTTACCTGCCACATCACACCGCGCCCCGACCAACCCCACCCGCTCACTTTCAAAGCCCTCCCCAGCCTCCCTCACCCTCTACCCACTCGCTACATTTCCCTGACAGTTCTTTGAAGTAAATTTTTCTGTTGTGAGGCGAAAACTTGAAAATGAATGTTGACAGAATATTATAACGCTGTTTGGGGAAAGACGGCGGGGAAGAGAGGGAGAGAGGTGAGAACGCGTGGAGTAACGCACGGTTTGACTCCATACTGATATGTGATTCTTGTCTGGCATGTGGGAGTGAAACACGCACACACACACACACACACACACACACACAAAGTGATACACACAAACACACACTGCAGGTATCTCAGCCAGTTTATCTAGCCGGTGTTGAGATGTCAGATGGTCACAGCGGCTTTACCAGAGCTCAGCCAAGCCATGTGTGTCTGTGTCAGTGTGTGTCTGCGATTTGTGTCGTAACTCATCCATAAATGATGGGACCGTTCGCAGGATGGTCCCCTGCCTATTCATATTTTGGGTTGCCTAGCAACCGCAGGGTTTGCTGAAGAGAGGGGGATTACTCTGGTGAGTTCACCCCCCATCCCCTTTCTGTTCATTTTACTGTCTCCGCTGTATGTTTCCCATTTGGTGACTCTTTTTCATCCCCTCTCGGTCTCCACGAGGCTGATCCTCGTCCGTCTCCTTCTTTCTCTCGGCCTTCGCTAATTTGAAAAGATGGGGTGAAATCCCATCGACTGAGCTCTTCATCAGGATGGAGATGGATCATTAACAGAGACCTTTGTTCACTTGTTGTAATCCACCCTGATGTTGTACCTCATATCAGCTCGGAGTATTGTTACATAAACCCACATGTAGCAGGTGCCAAATCCTCACCGAGATATACTGAACTGAAAACAGGAAGAGGAGATGAGCTGACAATATAACATGTTTAAACTGTTCAAAGGTGTCATTCAAGAGCCTTTTTTCCATCTTCAGGCCCATTTATGCTCCATTTCCTTACATAAATAGTTTCAAACGATATAACTGTCACTGCCCACGTACTTTCATGCTTCCTTCACATTGACATGGATGTTAAGCGAGAGGGCAGCGCTCAGAGTCAAATTGGTCCTACAACGACATCCAGTTTTTCTTTGCAACCATCCAACTCACATTTAATTCCCATCCAGTCCCTCTGGCCGGATGAAGTTTCATCACACAGATGTCTAAAACGTCTCACCAGCTCGCATAACCACTCCTCAGAAAATTCCCCGATTTTTAAAACCTCTCCCTCTTGTCCTTTGGTTGTGTCTGTTTTGAACTACTGACTACACTGTAAGACTTCCCCTCACGACTACCAGAGGAACAGCATGTTGGTCCATATCTGTAAGCTTTAGAAAACCTGCAGAAACACAGATGAAATGAACACTGAGTACAGACAGAACTTAAGATGTGTATTGACCATAGAGCAATTTGGTGGGAATTCCGTTTCAGAGGTTTTACAATACAAAATGATGTAGTATGGGAAACAAAGCTCATGAAACTGATCATATTTAAATACACTGAATATCGGTATATTGATTTTATCTTTTATCGACATTGTCCGATCAAAAATATTAAGAGCAGTATTGATCTTCTTTGTATTTAGAGGAGTGTTAATCTGACAAAATAACTGTCTCTTTCATAAATGGCAACATTTTCATGCTTTACTCTTACAAGATGATTAATGCCCAAAACTGTGAAGCCATCAAAATGCAAAGTCAGGAAGTCAAGGAGTGCTGAGAGAATAATTTGGGGAAATGAGCAGGTCTTGATCCCAATCCTAGAATGTAAAAAATGACATTAATTAAAGGTTATTCCACTTTAAAACTTTTAAGGTCTCCATGAAACGCATTAACTCCATTAGATTTAAAAAAAAAAAAAAATTGTTGTCATTGTCATTGAATTATAAGAGTTTTGACCGTGATCAAGTGAACAATCATAAAACGAGTGAGTTTCGACTTATTACCTGTTCGTTCTGTAATGTATCACGTAAAAGTTTTGCGCTACACTCAGTGCTGCTGCATCAGTGCAGAGTTGAACCACTTCTGCACACCAATGTATAAAAAGTACAGACACAGGAAACAGTAACAAAGAGAAGAAGAAAGTATTTCGCCCTCTGTCTCTCTCTCTCTCTCTCTCTCTCTCTCTCATTAAATATCAATTAATAACGCTGTGCTGTCGCTACTCTCAAACCCTTATGATGCCTCGCTCTCCATCCTGCTGCATTCAGCAACAGTTAGTTTCAGCAGATATTTTTAATGCGAGATGCCGTTTAGTTAATTAATCTAATTAGCATGCTAATGAGCAGCTCTCCATCAGATAAAAGCATTGTTTCGAGGGCCTGATTTCTAGTTGATATTCAACGGGCAACTTCTCCACCGTGGAACAATGCCAGGGGGTTACTGATGGTTTTACAAAGGCTCAACACACGTGCACACACACACACGCACGCACACACACACACACACCACCCATTGTTTTGCTCCATGAATATGATAAACGAGAGCAGCAGTAATGGAGGGGGTCATAAAAACACACAAATCTCTCCAGTATTTTTTCTCAACCATGTGTGCCATGACAGTAAATGTCTTTTTACGGGTTAAGGAGGTCTTAAAAAACTTTTGAATAAAGAAAAAACACAACTTTCATTGCTTTTTCATAGCAATCATTGAGCACAAGAAAAATGCACATCACGTACAGACTTAGACAAGTATGCTCATTTTTTTTCAAGCTTTATCTGAGGGGAGGCCCCCTGTGTCAGACTGTGAAACCCTGTGGTTTAGTCTACATGATACCTGAAATGACTTGTGTTGTGAGATTTTCCAACATTATCTCATAAAGCTGTTTCATTATGACAGTTGGGGCTGCACATAATGATATTAAAGGTGTTATTTTATAAGAAAAGCTGATTTTTGAGTCTCATTTCCAACAACACTTTGGGATGGCAGCCGACCTGTCCTACAATCATGAAATGTCAGTTTGTATAAAGATACTTGTTGTATAAAGATAAACTTTTCTATACGAATAGCACCTTTTAAAAAAAACCCTGTGAGATATACTCGCTAGTGATATTAAACTCCAGGGGAAAAAAACTCCATGCATTCAACCAGAGTGTAAATAAAAAACATCCTTTTTGGCATCATGCGTTTGCTGCCTTGTGTGCATGACGATGAGTGGGATCATTGCTTGTGTACATAGCAAATTTGGGAAATGAGTCAAAAGCCTTTGTTGTTGTGACAGAAGTGGAGTATCCGTCACTTCCTGATTTATTTGTGTCTGAGAGAGAGAGAGAGAGAGAGAGAGAGGCTGATAGAGCGACATGGAAGGAAATGAAGAGTGACATTTGTTATGACAGCAGCAGAGAGCTCATTTTGTCGCACCGTGTCAGGAATTATCTGCGTTTATGTGAGTTTGAACACTTCGTCTGAGTGTTTGGTTCATTTGGGCACTCAGTCTTAACTTATATGTACAGAATGAGATGTCAGATGATATTTAACCCCCCAGCAGCATGTTGGATTCAGGGTTAGACACAGCTGTCACACACACTAAACTGGCTGATGGATGGATGGATGACAATCTTGAGGGAGATGTGTCACTCGCCATGTGTTTTTCTTCTCTCATAGAGAATGTCGGCACAAATTAACATTTTGGTGAACACTGTTGTTTGGGATTTGAGAAGCCCCAAACAGTCGGACACGCGGCAGGTGGTGGCTCAGCAGGACGAGGCTCCGGCTGCTTTGTCTCAATGCACTTTGAAAAACAGTGTTTGCTTTTACTTATTGAGTGTGCTGCAGATGATGCAGAAGGAACATCTTGGATTTACTAGAAAGTCAAATGTTTAATCACAAATATATTTCTCTCTCTTCCTCATCCCACCCTCTGGTGCTCTCCCCCTCCTGCCCTCCTCATCATCTCGTTTGCTCCCTCACAGTTTATCTCTGCTGAACCATGACTGTAGGCCAAACTGTGTGATGGTGTTTAAGGGGACAAAGCTGCAGCTGAGAGCCGTTCGGGATATCAACCCTGAAGAGGAGGTATGTGATGACAGAGTACTCACAACATTATGGAATGCGACTCGTTATATCGCCTGCGATGTTGCCTCTGCTTTTTACGATCATCTTCTTTATGAGCAGTATTTATTGAATGTTTTTTCGTTTGCTGTTGTTATTGACGAAGGAGCCGATGCCCGAGGCTGTTTTACTAATCTGAAACTAAGAACCCTAATTTCCATGTGTATAACATCACTGTGGTTATTGCCTGAATTTTAGTAGTGTGATAATAAATGTTGATGGAGGTACAATTAACTTAGTGTCATTAAAGCGATCCTTAAATTGTAGCGAAGTGAAGTATCGCTGCGGCACGAGCAGGATGACTCCTCGTAACTCGGCAGCGTCTTCCCTCATTTTCCATACTTCACCATCTCTCAGGTTCTCAGTCATCCAGGTCATGATAATTCTAAGCGCTGAATCTTAGGCAACTGGGCGTGTTTCAGTTTCTTGAAGACGTTTCACCTCTCATCCAAGAGGCTTCTTCAATTCTGGCTATCTGGAAAGTCACAGGCTTTTAAACTCTGTGTGGGAGTGTCCTTAAAGAGTCGTTGAGGACACGTGTGGGTTGTTGACCCAACCGGTCTTCGTGTGGATTGCTAGGGCTAAGTGACTATATGTAATGAGATTTGTCCATGCCATCTGGAAGAAACATACACACTTTCCCCCGACAGCAACCATATTCAACCTACACAAATTTAAATTCCAAATTATTTACCACACTGCCCTGAACTGCTTTTAATTCTGATCTGTATTGCAGCAAATATTGCAGAGTACTGCAGCAAAGAATAAACAATGTTAACAATTCACTGTCCTCTTTGTTTTTAGCTAACTATAAGTTACATCGAGACACTGTCATTGACTGAAGATGGACAGAAGCAGCTGGAGGACCAGTACCACTTCACCTGCCGCTGCCAGCGCTGTGACTCTCAAGACAAAGTAAGACACAAATACACAAACTATGTTGTCAGATTCACTGCTGATTTTTTCAGTGTGTTCTCAATTGTCATTCAACTCACCCGCTCAACTATATCAGTGGCTTCATTTTACATTTACCTACTGACCCAACCAGGCTTATTTCTCAGAATGAGATATTTATCTAATAAAAGATGGAGCAGTGTGTTAAATGTAAATAAAAACAGAATACAACTATTTCTAAACTAAATAAGAACGCTCTGATAAAGTGTTATTCTCATATTCGCTACTTTGATGTGTTGTTTATACTGTAGTCTAAACATAGTACAAAGGCAATTTTTTCCAGAAGTAGTTGCATCATTTAGAAAAATCTCTGACAGGAACTTAACGGACAACCTAGAGAGTGGTTGTACATGGCGAAACAATAGAGGTGACACAGTGGAGCAGCGAGCTGTATTGAAAAAAAAAAGCTTGTTGGCATGCTGCCGAATCACAGTTTGACAGTGGTGTGTCAAAATATCTGAAACTGCAATAAAAACACCTGCAGAGAGGTTAAAATGGCTAAAAGTCCTACTTCAGTAATCCCATTTAAGTAGGGGAGTGCTCCACTTATCTTCACTGACTCTGATTCTTACTGACTGAGCCTATGTTTAGATCTGTTGTGTGCAAGTGAACGTGACCATGGTTGTCTTTAACGCCACACGCACGCACGCACACGCACATACACACTCCCATGTACTTTGTCCGTTTGAAGTTCCTCTCTAATCTAAACATAACCAGGATTACTTCATCTCTAAACTCTGCAAAAACTGCTCTTGCTTGAAAAATGTAAAACTTGTGCTTTTCACATGACCTGATGTCAAACACACGCACGCGCACACGCACACACACACACACACACACACACACACACACACACACACACATATCCGCCATGCCGCTGTTGGCTTAGTCATCTGTGCAGAACATGTTTCAGTGTACACTCTCCTGTCCTCTCCTCCTTTCCTCCTTCACTCTCACTTTCTGTCTTATCGCCTGCTGTCCTCCTCTTCCTCTCCGTCGCTCTGTCACGGTCCACCTCTTCGCACCTCTCTCTCTTTCTCTCTCTCTCTTTTTCTGTCTCTCTCCCTCTCCGACCACCCCCTGAAAAATGAGAAAAATTATCTTGTCTTTCGGCTGCAGTTTTATTTGCCATCCATCTTAATCCACTTGATCTTTTCGTTCCGGTCTCTCACTGTCTCTCTCTCTCTCTCTCTCTCTCTGTTTATTATTTCCTCCTCTCCCTCTCTCTACCTTCTCTTCTTCCCCTCCGCCTTCCTTCGCTTGTGCTTTGTACTCAACGTGCCATTCATGACACTTCGGTCTTACTCTACCACAACACAGCAGCACTCAAAAATGTCTGTGCGTGTTTGCGATAAGGTGAGAGAGAGAGCACTCAGTTGATTCTGCGGGACAAAAGCATTCATTTTGTTCAACTCACCTTTGTTCTGCTTATGACAAACACACACACACACACACACACACACACACTCTCTCTCTGTCATCGCCCATCTTTCTCTTTAATCTTCAGATGATGACGGCAGGCTGCTGGGTTGTGACCCAAAGTTGTCATAGCGACAGATGACATCAAACCTAGTAGATAGTGTTTGTGTTTTGTTTTTCTCTGTCTGCATACGTGTGTGTGTGTGTGTGTGTGTGTGTAAAAGAAAAACAGTTTTCTATTAATACTACAGTTTATTTAGATTTCACTCTTTTAATTGTAGTTGTTCATGTAAAGCCTTCATTTAACATTCTGTCATTCGTCTCTTTCCCTTTATCTCTATTTTTTAACCCTTTCCTTCCTGACCAGTCAAGATTCAAATCAAAGACAATTAAGACACAATGCAAGATGGGCACTCTTTTAAATCACCGCTTCTTAAGCAGCAGCTCCACAGCAGTACTCTTTATATCTGTCTATCAGACAAATGCACACCCACACACAGCAGGACGAAAGTGCTGTGAGATCTATTGTCAGTTAGCTGAGGTGAGATATACATAACACTCAGGTACAGGCCATAAAACTTTAATAAACTCACTGTGTGTATGTGTGTGTGTGTGTGTGTGTTTCACTACACCCGCTCCTCATAATGGTACTATATGTGCCTCTGTGTGAGCCCGTATATAAGAGTGTTCGTTCAGACGTTAACGACTGCTTGGATGAAGGGTTGCACCAGTATGAGATTTTCAGGATATAATAACCATCTCGGAACACATGGGGGTTTAAGGGGGTGGTTGAAAAGCACTGAAAGTACAGTTACATGGCTAAAATATTGCCCAATAAATTCAGTATCGTATATAAGCAACTGTGCACAGTACAATAACCGTTGATTTTTCTTGATTGCAACCCCGTGTGGATATTCAGATGGTCCCTCTTCTCTCTTTCCCAGGACGGACTCATGCTCTCAGGTGGGGAATCAACATGGCGCCCGCTGAAGGAGGCTCTGCCCAGACTGGAAGGACTGAAAGCAGAGTCGAGTATCCTTTACCTTCAAGAACAAACACAGCCTGTGAACACCGAGCCTTGTCATCATCCATCATCTGCTGCATCGTGGGATGATGATTAAATCAGTCGATGCCTCTGCACTGCTGACATTTCATCGCCACTCTGTTGAGACTGTTCCACATTTCAGAGATTCAGGTCCTCGGGGCTGAAATGCTTTTACCCTAATAGGTTACATTAGGTTGTAGATGTAAATCAAGTTACCAACAAATAACAATCAGTTGATGATTTAATTGGAATACAAAAAAAACTAAAATAAGTGGAAGGTGTCTTATATCACAATTTAATGTGTAAATATACAAAGTCGATGTCTTTAGAAGTATTGATGTTTCTGCTCAGAGGTAAGCTCAGACCAGGAGGAGGACCTCGTTTAATAAGTCAATTAAACTCACATTAAATGCGGATCGAGAGACAGCAACAGACATTAAATAATTATGAGTCTTAGCATAATCCTCAGAGCTTAACACCCTAAGTAGCACAAAATAATATCAATATGTGTGCATCTAGTATAAATGTTGCTTTTCCTTAAGTGACCCTTCAGATTGGCAAACACTACTAGAGAGCTGCAGCCATCTGTTATCAACTGTTGGCTGTGACGTGCCTGAAGAAAACCTGTATAAGCTCAGGGTGACAGACATGGCTCTGGATGCTTCCATTCAACTGGGACACTGGGAGGAGGCTGTGGGATACGGGGAGAAAACACTTCCTGTATACAGGTGAGTCTCTGTGTGTGTGTCCGAGGTGGGATGTTACAGTATGGGGAAAACTGAAAGTTTCAACCATGGGATGGCTTAAATGTTCTCAATTGATTTAAACTTCCTCTGCCTTTAAATCTGGATGTGACCTTGGATTGGGTGATCCTAGTATAGAAAAGCGATGTGAGGAAAAGGACGTTCAGAGTGCATCTGAAGTGTAACTCCTTAGTTAAGGAATACTTGCAACTTTCTTTACCAGAGTGGATTATTACGTTGAAGATTTGGGCTACTCCTCAATCCTGACGCCTTGATAGTCGCACCAAGGCTTCAACATGGCATTTCATCTTATTTTAGACTGAGCGCCATCCTTTTCTCAACCTCCAAAAGATTCCCAAAAGAATCCAGAGGATTCCCAGAGAGACAGGAAAACATATAGAAAGAATTGGCTATGTGAAAACACTTGGTATATCATCTGGTAGTAATCTGTTAAGATAATATAAAATGGATAGATTGCTCGCAGAATTAGCGCTAAAGCCATTTCACATTTGGCCTCATAAAGGAGACACAGATTTCCTTCTGTTATCCCTGCAGAGGAGAAAAAAGCTCTACCAGATTGGTTTATAAATTTAGTATAAAGTAGACGTGATTTAGAGGAAACGACAGAAAAGAAAATGCACGGGTTTGTCATAATAATCAGCAGTGACTGAAAGAGCTCAACAAATTGCAACTTCAGAAATTGCCGGCAGATGTGCACCAGCAACGGGAAAACATCTCTATCGCTATGGCGACACGGACATCAAATAAGGGGGGAAGAAAAGCTTCAAATGAATGAAACGCAAGCAAAGAGCACACATACACTACAACAACTGTGGAAAATACAGGAAACCCAAGCAACTACCGCTCTAAAAGTCTTAAAGAACATAATGGAAGAGTGTCGGGGACCGTGACAACTGCTGCAGAGTGCTGATCTCTCTCAGCCACCACAGTAATCTGTTGTCACGTTGGGGTTTCTGGTTTCTGATTATCATTTCTTGTGGACAGGCTTCAGAGTTGTTTATTTATAAATAATCCTATTGAATGTTTTAGGAAAATCATGATCCTTATGTCACAATATCTAATCTGCAGACTGGTATTTTGAAAAAATAAATTGAACTTAATTCTTTAGCCTGCTGCCCAGCCGACTGTGTTCAAACCTCTAGATGTGGTGTGATATCTGGGTTGGCAGGCTACAATAATCTTTTTGTTTTTAAACGTAGAAGATTTGATTATGATGCGGCGAGAAAGGACACGCACATAAATACCAGCGGCGTCTGAATCCGAAATCGAGCTTGTGGAGCTTTCAGTTTCAGTCATCGAAGCAGGATGTGAAATTCCCCCAGTATTTTTATTCCATTCACCCGAGCCTACTTGAGCTCGTCCGGAGCTCGTCCGGTGCACGTCCAAATAGGAAAGAAAAAAACACCTAAAAGACGGTACAGCTAGTCCACTGGTCAAGGCGATCAACTGACCGGTAACCGAGCTTATTCTGACAGTATCAGAGATGTTGTGTTTATTGTCTTTATCAGAGATCCTTTTATTGATTTGTTTGGGAGCAGGGTTTACTCTGGATGGATGTGAGAAACCCAACTTTTTAACGAACTGAGTTTCTATCTTCTGTTCCCCAAAAGGTGGTAGATTTTGTTGAACTCTAAAATTTTTACTTTTTTGGAGTGACTATTATTTGAACTTGTCCAGTCCTAACCTACAAAAAGTCACCAAGATAAGGTGTCGTCTTCATATACACCAAGTTTTTTAAAGGAAAAATTGTACATTTGAATTACAGTTGTCAGGGCATGAAATGATTTGTTTACCTTTACAAATCCAAATGTGAGTCTCAGAAAACGGCAGGGCTGGAAATGAAATCAAACAAAAAAATTCAAATTAACAGAAGACAAGATAATACATTACGTTACATTACATACAATTACGTCACAATTTGGACGAGCGCCTCCACCTCTGTGAGTGAGAGTGTCGGACTGATCGATATGGTGTGAAGGGCAGCGCTCTTGTGGTGTCGCCGTGCTCAGCCACTCTCACTGTCACTGTCTCTCTCTCTCTCACACACACACACACACACACACACACACACACACACACACACACACACACACACACACACACACACACACACACA
>OMLP01023977.1:6907-35923 GCA_900302685.1 Spondyliosoma cantharus | reverse complement strand
GTCGATCTGTGTGTGGTTCCCCCGCACATTCTCTCTCTCTCTCTCACCCACACACACACACACACACACACACACACACACACACACACACACACACACACACACACACATAAATCACCAGATCCACAGGAGAGAAACAGTAATAGAGCCTATCAATAAATAACCAGGACCCAGAGCATCAGAAAAAGAGAGAGATGTTGAGGAGGAGGAGGGGATGAAGCGATTGGTGTCAGCCAAAAGCAACTGAGAAAAATGTGTCTCAAGGTGGCAGAGTCATGGAGGGTAGTGGGAGTTTAAGGTTTTTGAGAGCTGAGAGAAAGGGGATGTAAGCAGGTGAGAAATTAGGAATGACAGAGCAGTGTAGAAAGTAAAATGAAGGTGACAGATAAGCTAGGAGGAGGGTCAAAAACTGCTTTAAACTAGGGATGTCGGAAAAAGGTGAGGTATAAATTTGACAAGAAGAGGACTAGAGGAATTCGCTGGGGAGACGACCATGAAAGAACGAAAGAGAAAGAGAGAAAAGCATTCAAGAGAAAATAGAGAGAGAGTGGGAGGAGGATCTTCCATATTCATCTCCTATCTTCCTCTGGGCTCTTCAGATGGCAGAGAAGAAAGATAGCTCCAGGAGTTCTCTATCGCTCTCCTTCTCCTGTCCTTCCCCTCATTCTGTATTCCTTTCTTCTTCCACTCTCCACTTTTTTTTTTTTTTTTTTTCGCTGCTCCATTCAGTCTGTGATGTATAGAGAGGGCTTCTCCTCCACGCCTGTGTGCGGAATAATGCGCACCTGCTGCAGGCTGTACACGCCAGGCTTATTGAATGCCTCCATGCTGCACATATTTTTACTGCTGTCGACACGCTCACACACATGTGTGCACACGCACACACACACACACACACACACACACCCCACGCTCATGAATATGTGAAGGGGCGTGAAGTAAATCTTCAACCTCAAACAGTCTAGCGTGTGGAAAGAGCTTTTTGGATTCATCCTGCCTCTCTACTCAGAGAGAATAAGAACTTTATGCATTTGTGGCCCTTCAGATTTAACCAGTACGGACTATTTTCTGTAAATGCACCGTTTGCAGTACGATTCAGCGGAGAGGAGTCTTTTGCATGAGTTTTTTCTGCATCAACAGCAGCCTCTGTAGAGCGGTGGAGTGCACCCACGTCGCCAAGTCTTGTGGACGTGTTGGTGGTAGCATTTAAAATACAAATGTCTTTTGAAAACAGCCGCTGTAACAGCACTGTTCTGTTCGTTTTCTGTTGAAGACTCAAGTTTTTAAACCAAACTGACTGAAGTAGAAGAAGACAAGTTGAAGTAAGAAGGTGGACAATATGATATGTACCAGCATGTCACAAAATAACTCAACTGATCCGAGCACTGTAAGTGTATGTGGTGGCGAATTGTCTTTTTTCAATCAATTCAGAATCTGGTAGCAGAACACAGCTGTTGTCTTATCCGACTTTACTTGGACTTTAAAATCTGTATATGTCTTATACATCTTCTGTACAGTACGATAAATATGAGAAAATTGATTACCATTTTTCTTGTCAAATAGCAGAAAGATTGAAGGCCTTTGCACACCGAGACATTCATGTCAATGATGTTTACAGACTGACTCCAAAACTTTCGTCTGTCATACATATTTCAGGAGAGGTTTGATTTCCTCCATGTTTCTCGCATCCTTTCCTGATGTGAGTGGTGTGCGTGTACATACTACCAGCCACTGCTCAGGATCAACTGGTTTGTGGAATTAGGTGGTCCTCTTTTTAATGTGCGGTTCCAGTTCCCCTCGCAGTGGATCAAACTGGACCACCGACTTCCTGAAATACACCTGGAAGCGAACGGGATGATTCTGCAGTTTCCGTGAAACTCTCCTTGGTCGTGTCTTCTTTTCGGGATCGGGATGGACTCAGTAATTTCTTCTTCATTGTCAAGAAGTGAGACCACAAAATCTTGTTCACTGCCTGACTGCTCTTTTTTGTCTCATATTGTGAATTTTCGCAATGAATATATTAATTAACTCTGACTCAGTGTGCAAGGTATCTGTGCATAACCTTTGTTTTCAGGTGATGGATTTAATTGTCACACCTGTGATCATTCTCAGCGCATGGTACATAAAACAAAGGTTTGTTCATAGCGTGCTCACTAAATAGAAACCAGTATGTCCTTTTATGCCTTGCAGCCTTCTTGTCTTGTTTCTCTGCACCGTGTTTACTTTCTCTGACCAGGCTGTCTCCCTGTGTCACCATCTGTCCTGACCTTTTTGACTGTCGCCACCTTCCCTTGTCTTCTCACAGGCTCTTCTCTGTCACACACACAGACACACAGAGGCAGGCAGGTCGAAAAACAAAAAGTGATCTTTAAAAACAAGCTGAAGTCCCCAAATTCAAAATCCAAGTAACAAAAAGGCAGGCGACCAAAAAACTGGCAGCAAAAGGCAACAAGGGGAATTCAAGACCACTAAAGAAACCATAAAGTAACGGGGAACAAATCAGGAGACACAGACAAAATGACAAAGAGTAAGTGAAAAACAAAGGCTTCAATACACATGATTGATTAACCAATGGAACACAGGTCGGCTGGAGAAGGAGCCAGAAAAAAGACAAAGACAGGAAGTGGAAAGTAAACATGACACATGAGGATATGACTTACAATGTAAAACTTAACCCAAAACCATGACGAGCTTGTTCATTCTGCAAACATTATCACAGACATTTTATAGCACTCCACTCGAGTAGAGGTCGAGGTTGCATTTACAAGACTCGATAATCAAACTGAACAGGAAATAAACATGGTGACATCAAACATCAGTTAGACAGTGAAGCATGATTACAGATACACGTGCAGTAAAGATATGTAAACATGATTATTTCTATATATCTGTAATTTCCCTCGCAGGAGCCTCTCTCTTTAAGTGAAGCGCTCACATACCATACAAGTACGAGGCATGACAGGTGGTGAGCAGGCTTTATTTTAAGCAAACCACAGAGACAAGAGCCACTGTTGAAGATTACTGACGTGTGGTTGCCTCATGGCCTGAGGCACTCTCTTGGGATGTAAATGCCTTTATCAGGTTGTCAGCATCAGTTTACGTGTCTCAGTAAGAAAGGTAAACAGTTAATCTGTGATTTAAACCTTATCTGATTGTTTCTTTGTGTTAGTAGCAGATGCACGGCGGTGCTACATTTGCTGAAAAGAACTGAAACTGCTGTTGCATTGGACAGAAGACAAAATACAATTAAGGAAGATACTCTCAGCTAATCTTCCTCCATGTTTTCGTTCTCCTTCTTGGGTTTTCTACTTAGTAAAATAATCCATGTCTCCCTCTCACTAACAGCGGGCCGTGGATCTTTTGTTCCAAACAAGAGCCTCATTAGTTCCACTGCATTTGCCTGGAAATGCTACACTTTTCCACAACTATTAATTTCTCCTCCTTGCCCCCTCTCTTACTCATCGCCGAGAGCTACGGCTTTCTAACTAGCTGCATGCGGCGAGACCGCGTTCCCCTTCAATTTACTCTCCCGGGGAAAAAAGAGGAGGCTAGAAATCAGGAGACGGCACGTTAATGAAATTATTTTAATTGCCACATGGTTCTGTATGCAAAGAGGAAAATATAATTGGAGATTGGTGTTGATGCGTGTGTTTGCATGTCATGGCGGCTCGAATCAGCCACTTGGTAATTAAATCAATGTTGTAACGTGTTATTATTCATGGAGGACTAATGTTGTTGGTTCAGTCTTTGAACTTAATGATTCAATTTTAACCACAGGATCCGAGACCACCTCTGTAATTGGTAGGCCTGTCAGTTTGTAGTTTAGTTCGGCTTGAAGGTACGAACAAATGGGCTATTAGCCCTATGAGTGAAAACTCTGCTGGAAAATTATCAAAGAAGCCGTAGAGTTTTTTAAATGACTCTGGCTGTGGCCACTACAAGTTAATTAACTTTGATTTCACCTGCTTCAGAAAAAATTTTTTTTCATTTGTGATCAGGGCGAAAAACTTTTAGCGCAACAACCACACGGATACAATTCCGATTAATGCAGTGAGTGCAGTTTCTGCGTGCGTGTGATTCGTCTGAGAGCACGTTGACGCCTCTTGTGGTGTGTTTACTGTGGAGAGAAGTGAAATCAGGCAAATGCAGCACGTTATAGAGGATGAAGTGGATTCAAATTGACCTTATCTTCAGCTGGTGTGCATGTGTGTGTTCATGCGTCCATGTTTACTTACAGCTCGTTTTGTTTGTTTGTGTGTGTGTGTGTGTGTGTGTGTGAGCGTCGGAGGGAGTGAATGAGCCAGACAAGAATTTTGAATGGAGCAGGCTTTCTTTTCGTCAGCCAGCTTTTAAATATAATCTTTTTGTGGTTACATAATATGGAGAGAAATACTGAAAAAAACAAAACATTTGTGTAATCATGGGAAAACAGAGAGAGAGAGAGAAAGAAGGGGGAATAGAGGAAATTCTTAAGAGGGCAGCAGAGGACAGAAGGAAATCGACCGACCGGCATCACCAACTTTAATCCCTGCAGCTAGCGGCGCAAAAAGCACAAACAGGTAGGAGTGGAGTGGAGCGAAGTGGTCGAGATGTGAAATAGGAAAAGGAAGGAGGGATTAGAGGAGGGGGGTGGAGAAGAAAAGAGGATAAATGACAAGTAGATTCAGCTAAATGAGCATTTTGAGAACTCCAGTGTTTACCAACAACAAAGCTGCTTCCTCAAAGTCCCCGCTGTGTATTTTTCTTTATAGGACGAGGAATGTCCCAGTTCTTGTTTTGTGTCTGTGTATGTGTGTGTGTGTGTGTTTGTGTGTGAACTATCTCTTAACAGCATACATGTCAATACATGTATGTGGGGTCTACTTACTGTATGCACCGAGGTCATTAAGCATCAGCGTGTATCCATGTGCATAGAAATGGTTACAAATTGAATTGTCTCATGATTATTTACATTTAAGATGAACCAATTTCACGTTGGCTAAACAAATTAGAGACAGATGAGATGGAAGTGTGTGTGTGTGTGTGTGTGTGTGTGTGTGTCTGTGTCTGTGTGTGTCTGTGTGTGTCTGTGTGTGTCTGTGTGTCTGTGTCTGTGTGTCTGTGTCTGTGTGTCTGTGTCTGTGAGTGTGTCCCTAATGCGAGGGTTGTGGGAGTCTCTAAATGTCAACATCATTGATCAGGCTGATCAGGACCCTGGCGCTGTCACCATGGAAACGCATCACTGATCAGAACATTGGCGTTCAGAGATGTCAAGGGCACTCGCTCTTTTCTTTATCTTTCTCCGTCGGCGAGCACATGTTTGTTTTGCGGATGATAAACAGTATATTCATGCACAGATACACTGAGCACATTAGCATGTGTGGACGTACAGTAGTGTGAGTATATGTGCAGCGTGCCTCTCTGTTGTTTCTACATTTATCATGGGAATATATGCAGTATGAGCTCTGCTTGTCTGTCTGATGCCCAAACATGTAAAAATGTTGTAAAAAAAGTCATGCAGACACACCCACATTATTTATCCCAGGGATCCCTCCAGAGAGTCAAATCGTGAAAAACAACTTTTTTTTTTTTTTTTTTTTTTTTTTTTTTAAGGACCCTACTGTCAAATAAACCTATTCCACTGCTTTGGTTGCAGTCACAATCCTCAAACGCAAAACAATGGCAGCAAAAGCTAAATGAGCTGCATGTCCCGGTTAAAATAGAGCTGAAAATTGACACTTTTTTGGATATATGGTCACCATGGATATCAACCAAATCAAACAAAAAGACATAAAGTACTAAAAATACATAATATCGCCATTTCCCATTTGCTATTTTGTGTATTTGCCAAGGTTTTTTGTTTGTTTTTTTCCCTTTGTGTCTTTGCTTCTTCTTCACATATCTTCAATCCACGAACTTCATATGTAGGTTATGTAAAAGATTGTAGTGATGTCTTCCTACTAAACTGTTGAATGAAAAAAAAGAGACACGTTCAGGCGGGTATATTCAGACATGAAAAATAGAGGCATGCATGATGCACACGCTGCAATTTTTCTCTCTATTTTACAAACTCCTATTTGTTTATGCATCACACTTTCATACAGATGCCAAAAGCGTATTAGATTAGTCTTTTTTGGTCCATCTTAAAGTCTGTCTTACTGTCTGATGTCACAGTGGATTCCCTCGAGCTTCGGAGCAAACTGACAAAATACAGTCAGAGTCAAAGTATATGTTTGTTTGGTGTGACCCTTCTAGTCTACACTTCTATTTAAAAGTGAACTTGATCAAACTTCCACACAAAGTGCATCATTATGCTTTAACTAGCTTTTTTATGGCTGCCTAGAAACAGTTACAGATGTCAACAAAAATCCTGTATTTCTTCTTTATCCGTTAATGATATTTACAGACACTGCATCACTTCTTTCTCTTTGTTCCATGTCATTTGTCCACAAATACATAAATACAACATTTTAAAAGTGAGATATCCACATAACTCATTGGTTAGTGCATGGCAAGTATAGCATGCATGGTTTCAAAGCTGCACAGAAGAATATCCTCACTGCCAATCCAGCTTCTCTCCAAAATGTCATCTTGTCATTTTCACATCATGTGGAGTTCAAGGACACTTCCTGTGCTGGTTCCCATGTTTAAAAAATGGGACCACCTGACGTGGTCCAATTATCTGGGTGTCACACTGCTCACCTTCTTTTGGGAGGCTTCTGCCATGGTGCAGGAGAGGAGATTGGGGACGTTTGTTGAACCTCTGGTTCATGCAGAGGTAATGTGGAATCCATCCTGGTCGGGCTACACTGGGCCAGCTCTTTACTCTTACAAGGATGCTGGAGGGGGGATAATATTTTAGCCATTCAGCCTTCGTGTTCTTTTACAATGTCCATTTGAGGGGTGCTCAAAGGGACATTGTTGATTTCTGAGATGAAATATTAACAGCTCCTCTATGACACAGAGGAAACCAGTGGTACACCAACAAAAAGGAAGCAAAAACGATAATATTGAGACAAATGGATTTTTCATTGATCTCTCTTGGTCTCCCCTCAGTCTCTGATCATCTCTTTCTCTCTCCTTTCTAAAGACAATACTACCCTGATCCCCATCCGGTCCATGGAGTCCAGCTGATGAGAGTCGGAAAGCTGCAGCATTACCTGGTGCACATTGAGGATGCTCTGGAAACATTCAAACAGGTGTGAGGCAGGAAATACGAACATAGACACTGTCCTGGTTTAAATATGATACCATAGTTTTATCAGTAAAACCTTTCACATACAAAGTTAATCACAGAGGTCTGTAACAAAAGAGGCGATCAGACAGAATATAAACACGAGATATATTCAAATTACGCCAATTTTCCTTCTACATGTTTATCAGATTTGTATACTGGTTCATCTACAGTATGGTACCATCTCACATTGATCCAGATACATCATGAGTAAGAGCTGCTGTAAGATGCTCTTTAATCCTGTTCATGTCACTTTTCCCAGGCCTATCAGATCATAAAGGTCACCCACGGTGACGATCACCCCATGACCACCGATCTGCTGATGAAGATGGAGGAATGTCGCACTGAGATGGATCAACACTCATCCAGCTGAGACACGGATTATTTTTTTTATTTTAGTCATAATGTTAGCAGTGTATTAATCAATCCCAATTACAAGTTCTATAGAGATTTGTAATGTGACCAAGAAGTGGAGAATTTTGATGACTGTATATTACATCTGATGAACTGTCATGAATTAAAATCTTTTTGTCAACAGTTTGGTGTTTCATTTTCTCACATAGTCCGTCAGAAAAGTTGACCTTAATATCTCATTCTGTCAGAACTGAATGAACTTCTCTGTGTCTGCGTCTCTGTGAGGCTGCACTTAGGCACACTGGTTATTTGAGCTACAGGCTAATAAAAATGTTAATATTTGTCAATTGGCACTGAACACAAAAAGCCTTGGTTGATGGGAATGTCATTAGTTTTGCAGGTTTAAACCCGTAGTGGTGTTAATGAAAAGTTAATGAAATGTAACATTATGTTTTTTTACCTTAGAATATCAGCTTCACATTCATTTTGATGGTACAGTGTCTTGTAATGGAGTGAATGGTGTCTCTGTCTCAACCACTCTGCCCCTCTATCACTTATCTGCACTGTGTGACTTCAGTGAGAGGGAAGGATCACAGCGTTACAAGTTTCAACACAACATTGTTATGATGTAATGAGTTTTGTTTGTAGTTAGCACCTACATTACATCTGACAAGTTGTTACAGAGCTGGGATTTACATTTATCACAGTGGTGTCGTGCTCAGAAATTGTGGGAGGTGCCAAATGGCACAAAAATTCTCATATCTACATAATGTAGCTTTAAGAAATCGCTGACATTATCGCAATCTGTCCTGTTGTGTGTGTCAAAAATTACTTCCCAACTGATGTTAACACTTGAAAATATGAAAACACAAATGTCAACGTCATGGTGGTGTAACAGAGAGTCAGGAATATCAAAGTTAACAGCATTCTTCCTCTGGGAACAATGAATATATACAAGAACTTCATGGCAGACGCAGGGGCGTCATGATCATATTGTCCTTTTCATATTACAGATTACAAAATATGACAGTACAGGCACAGTTACAGGAAGCATTATCTGATCCATCCACTAGAAATAATTTAAAAGAATAGTGGAACATTTTGTTAGATGTGTTTCTTTTCAAGAGCGAGATTAAATTAAATCTAATGTCTGTGTATTACTATTGATCTCGAGCTGGGAGGCGATTAGCCGAGTTTAGCATCCAAGTAAGAACAGAAGTTGGGGAAAGCTGCTAGCCTGTCGAGAGAGAATGGGGACCTGTAGGCCTCTGCCTCCTGTGTTTAATCTGCACATACCATCTAGATGAGTGATGAGCGTGTGCGTTCATGTGTGTGTTGTTTTAGCAAAGTCAAGTTTTCAAAACATCCATCTTTCCTCCATACATATACATCACACACACTTCCCATGTTAATCCCTGGTGTTGTGTGCTGCTCTGTCAGTGTGTGATTTCCAGGCTAAGCCCAGAGTGTGTCTGCGATGGAATGTGGTAATGTGTTTCTCTCTTGCTCTCTCGTTTACACACGCACACGCACACGCACACACACACACACACACTTACCATGTTAATCCCGAAATTCTACCGTTTGCAAACGGATGACAGCATTTCCTCTGAGAGGGAAAACGTGTGTCTGTGTGTGTGTGTGTGTGTGTGTGTGCATTTCTATGGGTTATGGGATGAGTAGAGTGATAATGTGTTTTATTTGAAGTTACAAATAAAAGGTTTTGCTTTCCTGACGATTTTGCTCTCTCAGTGCTGAGAAAGCCGACATGTTAGAAACCCCAAATCCTTCATCCATCGTGGATTTGTCACATGTACTATTCTCTGTTCAGTGTTATTCTGACAAAGAATCAGTTGTTATTATTATTATTATTGACAAAGTATATTTTCCTTTTTCAGTTATCAACAATAATCACAGGAACTAAGGCTGCAATAACATTTTTTATTTTTTTTACCCTGTGTGTGGTTGTGTGTGTTTTCTTTGTCGGAGGTCAAACAAATGTTCTAGTGGGTGTTGGACCGAGATCCTGGAGAAGATTGTGTTTTGCTTTATTATTTCTTCTCTGCTCTTTGCAGATGATGTGGTTCTGCTACCTTCATCAGATCCTGACCTCCAGAGCACACTGAGGTGGCTCACAGTCCGGGGTTGAGCAGTATAGATGAGGGTCACCACGTCCAAGTCAAAGGCCAGGCTTCCCTGCCTTAAATAAAACAGTGGATTCATTCCTCCGAGCCGTGAGTGAAGGAGTTCAAGTATTTGGAGTCTTGTTCTTGTATGAGGAAAAATATAGTGCGAGATCAACAGTCAAATGGTGCAGCATCGGCAGTAATGCAGGTGTTCTACACGACTGCAGAGGAAGCTATTGTCGGAAGGCCAAGCTTTTGAAATTAAGAGTTTCCTCCACAGGGTGTCAAGGCTCAGCCTTAACGCACAGTATCTAATTTCTGCCACTCTGTGTTTCATAATAAAAAGAATGAAACCAAAGTCTTGTTAATTGTATCTTTTTGTGGATGAGGTTAATGTGAAGATTGAATGGAGTAATGCAGTAATAACACCAGTGGGCTGAATGGTCTGTGGGAGAGTCGGTCCTTCTCTCTGCCTCTATTACTCACTTCATCGGCTCTGTTGCTTTCCGTCTCTCGCTCTCCCCCCTCTCACCTCTCAACGGCCATCAAATTCGATTTACTATCGCTTAACCATAACCCTCTGTTCCTCCCTCTCTGTCACTCACTGTCTCTCTCTCTCTCTCTCTCTCTCCCCCCCGTTTTTTTCTGTCTCCCTCACTCCCCCAAAGGCTTTTTAAATTAAATTCACTATTCGTCCGCAGCTCGTCTCTCCCTCTCTCATTCGCTGCTCCTCTCTGCGGGCAGCCTGGGCGAATCAAAAAGAGGACACGAATGGTTTTAACCCATCTTCATTCACTCACCCTTCCGCCATTTACTCTCCCCCATTTTTCAATTTTCACTCTCGTTTCGGGGACACTCCCCCCTCTGTGTGTCTCACCCTTCGCACCACCTTACCCATACACTCTCTTCACTCCCTTCCTTTGATCATTTCTCCCTTTCTCACCCGTTTCCTCCTCACATCTTCCCTCTCCTTACTTCAGTCTAGACTCTGTAATCCTCATGTAAACCCACCACCAAACATCCAAGGATTGACATTTGATGACCGCTAAATCGAATTCTTCTAATTCTGTTTCAGAATTTACTCACGAGTATCCCGCTACATTAAATTGCAAATCGAGCCCTTAAGAGGTCCAAATCACTAGTTGAAAAGAATCTGTCTCAGCTGCTTGTTCCTTACAGAGAAGCTGCTGCTTTCAGGGTGTAATAACAGCCAGAGATGGTAGATTGTATCCCGCATATCATTTCTCCATTATCTGCCCGTGCGTGAGGGTTCAGTGATAAGGAGTTGATGGATGTTACCATATGCTCATGAGTAATCTCACTTGAAGGAATGAAAGAGCGAGGTTTCTCCGTGATAGGCCCGCAACTCCACCACGTCCTCAGCACCCCTCCGTCTTTCATTCATCTTTGATTGCGCCGCTTCATAATCAGAGCAGCTCTCATGAACCAAAGGACTGTTGAGCTGAAGAGTAGCTGCCTCTACTGGCACACGCTGAAACTTTACCATCGTCACCAATACATTTGTTGCCTAAGTGCATTAAATATTGCATACTTTAAGACTTTTACTCGAGTACTATTTGTATAGACGACTTTACTTTTCACTTTTACTCATGTGCGACTCTGAACACTGGTGGACTCTGCGGTCTTGATTTTAGAGTTGTTCCAAATTAATTGACTTCTGTTCATCTTTTCATATTTAGCTGAGTTACAATGAGCGTAACATATTTCTGTAGGAGAGCATTTTACTCACCATATTAGCTGTAGTTCAAATTCTTAGAAGTCTGATGAAATTCTGTTCTGAGTCTGTTATTGCTTCATTTCGTTTTTTAAATTCAAATTGAAGTCAAAAAGAGCAGAGAGAGAGGGACAGTTTACCCCTGAAGGTAACTGAAGATAAATTGAAGTTCTGTGAGGAAAACAAATACATTTTCTTTATGGAAGTTGCTGTTTTCGGGCATTTTCCTCTCACCAGCAGATGTTAAATCACAAATTACTTTTTTAGGCACTTAGAGAGATAAACGGTCGATTCAGGAGAAGGAAAAGTGGATCTTCAAATGATCTACCAATCTCAGGAACAGAACATTACAGAAATGCTTTAAGCATAGATGAGTTCAGAAGAGAGAGTAAAAACCCATCTATTGAGAGATGATTGCATACTGTTTGCTACAAAAATTACCCAGGAGATCATTCTCTTGCTATTTTTTACCGAATGAATCCATTTGTCTCCCTTTTTTTTTTGTCCTCCCATAACCGCAACCGTCGTATTTCTCGTGCACCGGTTCAGCTCTTCCACATCTCATCTTCCTCTTTCCTCGTATTTCCCTTTCGCTCTCTTTGTTCTCCTCTCTTCTCTCATCTATTCTCCTTTTCCTTCCTGTTCCCTGCTGAGCATGGGTGATCAAAGCAGGCTCAACAGGGCAATATGTCACCGAGAAAGCTGCCTACAGGCTAGTAAAGGTACAAACACACACACACACTAACGAAGCGATATCTAGTACAAAACAGACGCGGGATCTGAAAGTCTAGCACCTTCCCTCGAGGCAACACCATGTAAAATGTCATGATGTATGTTAACAGTGTGTTTCTTAAGGGGTGAAGACGGACTTCATTTCCTCTTTCATCCTCTTGAAATCTTAGGAAATGAAAAAGCTCAATCTAAAGCTGACATTAGTGTTTGGAAGTGAATCCCCCCCCAAACGAAAATAAACCTCTGCTATATTTCTCTTATAGAAAAGCTGCGCAGAATGCCTCAGCCAATGAGATGGTATATCTTAAGGGTTAATACCAGCACTCCTTGTGAGAGAGTCGGAGTTTTTTTCTGCATGGATATGTATTTTTTGGAAAGAAATTGTGATACAGTGACATGTGACAGATATCTCACTTGTTATCATCTGTCACAGGATTATAACTGAGACAGGAGGCTGCAGAGGAAATAGAATACAGACGGGCGTTGATAGGTAGATAGGTTTGACTGAACATATACTTTATGTCGTGTTAATGGCAGTTATTAAAATCTGGAATAACTGCCTGCAACTTCAATTCCAGTAGCCTTTTATGATGCGTTTGTGAGCCAGAATGCAAAATGATGGCAACACATTGAAACTGACAGAGACCACACGGCAGACGTCTGGCTGCCAACTCTGTTGATTATTGTGTGATCAAAGATCAAAGAATCAGATGTGAAACTCCTTCAATACATTTCTTTATTTACATCCCTCCATCTTGCTCTTCCATCAACACAATGTGTCAGACCACATTTTTCAAAAACAGGAAATCGTGACGGCAGGCTTGAATCGTGGAGACGAAGCTCCCACATCACATTCTCTTGTGTGCACTGATCGTGTGTCGTGACCCCGGGTAATTCTCAAACAAATTAACTGGTTTCAATCAGTTTTGTAGCCGTTTTCCAACAGTTGAGCCACTGTCTTATAATCGGTCTCAGTGCAGCTGTGGAATCTGTTTTTGGGAAATGTGCCCTGACTCAGACGTTTACACACAAAAGCCATTGACGATGCCGTGTGTCAGATTTCCAGATAACACATTATAATTCTTGAACTCTCCTTTAAAAACTTACAACATCAGATACGTCAAAATTGTTCATTAGACTGTGGTGGGTTTTTTTTTGGGCCCTCCAACCTGATATATAAAGCACCAGACAATGAGTATATCCCTTTTTCCTGAAAGGTTTACGTGGACAATTTATGAACAATATGTGGCCGACCGACCCCTCAAGTGTTTGTCACAGTTATTGCTAGAATTATAAAGCGCTACCACAGCAGATTTGGCAGTGACACATCAAGGAAAGAAATCTCACACACAGCATCTTAAATCTGGAAACAAGTACAGGCCGTTTAGCTCATCCAGAGGTTTTGGGGCTCCCGAAACATCCACTGCTAATTGATACTGAAGAACATACTGGCAGTTCACTTAGAAGAACCCTTTTCTTCTTCACGTGTTTTAGTTCTGGTCAGAATTTAATCATGTTTTTCCTCTGACCCATAGAACTACTTATCCATCTAGATTGTATCGGTGTGACTTACCGAACTTTAGAGATATCCGCCATATCGATGACTGCCTTCTCTTGCATACAATGGCACTCAGCTCGCGGTGCTTGTGCTACACCTGCCAACCGTGTCATTGTGAGAAGAGGGAAGTGTGCATCACCTTCTACACCAGCTACCGTCACAGCTCAGCTGAGGAGGAGGACGACATTAATGTTTCAAATCTCGTGCTGTCATGAGCACGAGCCTGACATCCACGCGTAGGTGCTCGCTTCCCTCAGAGCACCGATACGGTCGGCTGGTGAGGTTCAGCGGAAAGAAAACAGCTCCTACGGGAAACTGCTCACAACAAGGTGTGTGGATTATATTCACTTGCCGGGTCATGATTTCTGTAAAGAGGCTGTTGAGTTGTTTGAATGTCATTCTCTTGGCACTTTGAGCAACAGTGAGTGAGGGCCATTTAGTTCCATTATACTCCAAAACTCTGCTGCTTACACCGAAACAATCTAGATGGATAAAAAGCACTACAGGTGTGAGGAAACATGTATTTCTGATTTGGGATGAACTGTTTCTTTAACTACCCTGGATGTGAATGTTTAAGGAAACCCAAACCCTTTACAATCTCTAAAAGTAACAACAGGAGCAACTGAAAACAAAAAATATATGAAATAAAAATGAGCGTATATATGATATGTGTACAGTATATATATTTATATGTGACATGGGCTCAGCAAAGTATGTACACTTTATTTTTTTCTTTTCCTTGAATGCATAGTAACTTTTAAGATCATAAGGTGTAAATAAATAAGAAGATAATAATAATAATAATAATAATGAGCGACTCTGCTCTCCTGAGCTCAAATAAATAAAAACCTTCATTCATGACTGGCTCGGTGAACTGAAACGAGTGGAGGTTGTCACAGGGCGACATCGTTCGCCTCCTGCAGAGACACTTCATGGGTCCACTCTGTCAAAAGCATCTTAGCTCCTCTGGTAATTTCCCGCTGGATTATCTCGCGGCTGTCACTTCAGGTGTACACCACACAAAGAGAAAGAGTTTTGCCTCATTACAGAGAAGGAGAAGATCAAAAGTCATTTCCTGTTTCTGCGTCACTCCTTTGGAAATGATTGAGACTGAGTTTGTCCCGTTAGGAGAAAGATCATTTTGGCACTAGGACGCTTTTGACGGATCCCACCAACATCATTACAGTCGGCGGTGTCTCCTCCTTTAACCTCTCACACAACAAACAGGATCTCCCAGAATGCTCTCTGTTTGCTGGGCCAAAAAGGCGTTCAGAGAAAAGAGGGTGGCGATGGTTGAAAACAGACGTGATAACGGCGATGCAGAAGAAGCATTTGAAGGTTATTGTTCTGTATTTCAGAGGGAAACAGGCTCTTTCATATATTTATATTTGTACAAACATTTAGATCATAAACATCTCAAGCACCATAGATAATAATATTAACAAATCATAAGTGTTGCTATTCGTCCAAAAAAAATGGAACCAGGCAGAGATGTTCGCCTTTTAATTTGGTCATTGTCCTTTTCTTTCCTTAGCTCTCCTTTATTCCTTTAAATATATACTTTTAGTCATTCTTTTATAATGTCTGTGTGCTTTCAATAAAAGACAATACTGAAACTTTTAAACAGCCCATTTGTAACCCCAAATTATGTGTTTCCAGTCTAAATTCACTACTTTGTTCCAATAATACAAACCTTAAAAAAGGCCTTTAACGCTGTATATCAATGGGCTTATCCTGAACTTTCCTCACAATTGACCCCTAAATATCTCTTCAACATATATCCTACTATGATACATCGTCTCTACGTGGTCCCATTGCACTCAAATAAAAAAAGGATACCTTATTATAAAACACGCACATTGACGAATCATTCAGTTTTCTTTTTAGAATAGAGCAGAACAACACAGATACAAACAACAGACAAGTCTGTCAGTCAGTCGGTCTGACAGTCAGTCAATCAATGGATGTACTTCACACTGGATCAGAGAGAAAACGCTTCCACTCCT
This sequence comes from Spondyliosoma cantharus, assembly GCA_900302685.1. Lineage (NCBI taxonomy): Eukaryota > Metazoa > Chordata > Actinopteri > Spariformes > Sparidae > Spondyliosoma > Spondyliosoma cantharus. The sequence goes on along the minus strand of OMLP01023977.1, from coordinate 20,199 downwards.
GTGTGACTCGGACGTTTCATTGCTTTGTGAACATGAAAAAGTCATCGCATATGTATCGGGGGGGACATTGTCTGCGAGTTTGAAGTCGAGGTTAAAACAAGAAACTAGCATTGGTGTTTTTTGTTTTCTTTGTTTAAACACACATAACTCTGTGTCCTGGAAAAATCGATTTCTTTGTTATTTGACTTTTGGTCCTTGCAACAATTATACAGAACACTTGGTGTTATTCTCCATGATACAGAAGAGGCCACTGTAATATATATATATTTTATTTTTTTCTCAATTCATTACACAACTTTTTTTCTCAGATTTCTGAGTCAGAGCTCAAATTTTTATTTTTTTTCTACAGTGGCACTTATCTTCCTCTGTACCATGAGCAGTAGGTCTTCTCTTTTTAAGGGATCTTGTTTACATTTGGTCTTCTCTCATAATGTTGTGTGTGTTGATTCAAACACAAAGTATTAGTTTGTTCATGATATAATGAAACATTGACCCACAGCAAAAAACATCACATTTAAGAAATGGCTATAAATTCAAAGATTTTCCAAGGACACTGATCTTCTGTGTTGTTTTTTTTTTTTATTTCTATGCTAGCACCATACCTCACTGCATGTTCACAAATTTCAGAGAGAAAAGAGAACTGGTCTTGGTATTGTTGATATGTTCACAAGGCACTTATCTAAATCATTTTTTTCTTTGTCCTCCTGTCTTTCTCTTGGTCTCTTTTTTATTTACCGCACAACAATACCAGGCCGTTCTGTAGCCAGCACTCGACTGTGTAAACTCCAAAAAGTGCTCTTCTAAAACAAGGGAGACGGGAAACTCTTCTTTTCCTCATGCACCTCTTCTTTGTCCGTCTTTGTTTGAAAAATGGCAGTTTTTGTTTCCTCTCTTTCCTCAATCCGTCCCTCTGCATACATTCCTAAATGTTCAGTCTGAGAGGTGTCTCAGCAGTCCAATTATTCACTTCTCTGAAAACAGTGTGGTGTGTTTGATGTGTCTTTTCAGACTCAGAACTGTCTGTCTACCCCCTACGGGAAGCCATATTTATCTGATTCAAAGTTGCCCGTCCATTAGATGCTGTTTCATGTCTCCTTCTGAGGTTGTTTCCAAAGCCCAGAGGAAAAAAAAACATCTATGGACTCATCTGTCTGTTGGCCTGTCAGATGTCTCTATATATCTCTTTTATCCATCCATCTCTCCATCCATCTGTCCTTCTGTCAACGTACATCCACAGGAGACATTAGGATGTCCCTAACTATCCAGTCATCCGATGAGATGCAGAAGTGTAGGAGATATGTTCTAAAGGTGTTTGTTTGATCGATTTCTTTGAGGGCAAAGGGTCTAAATGTCGACATCTGGTTGCATCCAGCGGTGTGTCTGCTTCTCCGTCCCTCCGTCTGTCTACCGATGTCTTGAGGACACATCGAAGCAGGTGATCATCATGAGGTGAGCTTTGCAGAAGTTGACTCTGGTCTCCAGTTTGTCCGTCACAGTCTCCAGAGCTTCCAGATACTCCAGAGAGTCCACCTCGTAGACCTGCTGTAGCTCAACTGGATGTGGACAGACAGGAAGAGAAAACATTTCATATATAAATCATATTAATAGATAAGTGTGGTGATATTTTAAAATCCAACAAAACAGGGTGACCGCAAACAGGATACAATACGATACGATACGATACGATACGATACGATACGATATGATACGATGCGTTACGTTAGGATATGCCTCCAAGTTAATAGAGAGAAATGTGCAATATAGCTTACTGATATTGAAAATATATCCTCCCAATCAATCATCTCATAAAAATCCTTTTATCACCTGTTGTAAATTACCATCGTTGAATATCTGATATGACAAACACACTCAAACATACATCCCGCAATCACACCGACGCATTCACAGAGACACACACTCCTGGATGTGTCAGAGTCCTACTTACACTCGGTGGTCCATTTGTGTGGCTCCAGCATCAGGTGCTGTTTGGTTTGCTCCAGCTCCTTCTTCAGACACTGGTACTTGGCTCTCACCTCGCTGATTCTCTGCTGACGGTGCTCCAGCAGTCGGAGCTTGGCACTGACGTACACCACCTCCTGACAAGCAGACAGAGGACAGACTGATTTTATGCACCCTTATTTATCTGGAGAAATGTGCTGTGAAACACATGTGGCTCTGTGTCAGCGGCAGCCTGATTAAAGTTCGCACAGTTATATACATTCACAGCTCATCAGCTCTCGGTGTGACCGCAGTCGAGTGCCTTCGGACACCGAGCAGCTTCACTGAAGCAGTCGGGGGTTAAGTGCCTTTCTTGAGGCGCTGCGGGGAAAATCTATATTTCATGCTTTTCTCTCCCACCGTCTTTCCCAAAGCTTACAATGCTCCCTCCTCTGAATACATAAAGGTTTAAGAGGGGAACCAAAAAAACCTGCATTCATTTGCATTTGAGTTTTACAGGAGCACTCTATATTCTGCATTCTGCTAAATCTTCAGAATTTTAAATAATCTCTAAACTAATACTTTTAAAAGTAACACAGAGGGAAGAGGAATGTAGATTTATTGGAGAAAAAAAAAAATCTCACGATTCACACAGAACATGTTGATTAATTCATCCTGTGAAAATCCATACGGTTTTATTTTTAAACTTAAGATTTTTCTCTTTCCTCACTGGCACATACAGTTGCTCAGATCCTTCAGCCTCTTGTCTCTCCTCTTGTTCGCCTCCATCAACAGCGTCCAGCTGAACACTTATTGCTTTTTAATGTCTCCCACAACTATTATTCATCAAATCAATTTCATTGACATCGAGTGCAATATGTCTCCTTCCCTCTGGGCCTCCTTCTCTGCTCTTTGGCTCAGCAGCTTCTATTTCTCCCCACATCCATTCCTCATTCTCCATCAGCCTAACACCGTACAATAAATTCTCCTCACGCTATGTCCTTTCTTTAACCCTTTCCTGTAACGCTCCTCTCTCTACCACACTTCAGCCCTACATGTACACAAATTAGTTTCCTCTCTCCCCCTCACCTTGCTCCCTCCTTTGTCTCTCCTCTTCTGCAGTCGCTCAACGTCATCGATCTCGTACACCTTGATCTCAAAGGTTTCTGTCGTCGCAGTCGCACCCCGGAGATTTGAGGGGGCTGGGGGCCCCAGTGGGCCATCTACCCAGCATGCACCTGGGCTGGAGGAGGAGGAGGAAGAGGAGGTAATGGCCTGTTTGGAGGAGCGATGAGACGGTGAGGAGGAGGAGGAAGAGTCCAAGGTCAGTGCTGGGATCAGACGACGACGCTGGAGGCCTGAAAGAACAACAAATGATGATGATTAAACACAGTCTGATGTGTTTTGGCAATAAACATTCATCAGGGAGTCGAACATGACCGTGCTGTGACAATGAAGGCGTCTTAATTTGTAAAAAGCGGAGCCTTTATATGTCTACATGTGTCTCTATCCAAAGAGCACCTCTAACAAACTCAAAGTGAGTCCAGGGAGTGATCCTACCCTACCCATGGTATCGATCCTCTCATTGAACACTCCCAAAATGTTAAGATATACCTTTAATCTAACATATCTAACATATGACATATCTGCTCGCATGGCTCAGTGCTGTCTTCTTACCACTGAGTTACACAAAAGCATTTAAGATGAGAAGGTAAAGACAAGAAACAACACGTTTTCATAGTGTCCTTGCTCCTAACAGGAAACCAACAGAATAGATATATTACAGGGGATATTGTGAGCCGAGGACAGAGACGATGGGCAGGAGAGGAGAGAGAGGGAGACGGATGAATCACGGTGCAGACGCAGACAGGACAGAACAAAAGAAAGGTACTGAGTGATTGAAAAAGCAGAAAGGGAACTGGAAACAGATAATGGAGTGTGAAGCGAGATAAAAAGTTTAGTCTCTGTCCAGGGAGTTCGTAGATATGTCACAGCAGGTCACTTCTCTAATCTGCCCAATGCGCTGGAACGAACACACACACACACTCGCACGCTCACACATGCACATGGTTTGCATAGAAATTGCCAGCCGTGTCGACAGGAATGAGAGTTATCAGATTCTCCAGGAACTGGGAGATAAGGCACGTAAGAGAGAGAGAAAGTGGTGATTTTAATAAGGTTGCAGCTGTCTTTTGGTCTCAGGGCTGCGCCGAGAGGTCAAGCAGAGACATTTGTATTTCATTACGTAGTGGGAAGCGGAATATAAGGGGGACGGACGGAGAATGAGGGTCTGCGGGGAGGGGGGAGAGAGTTGGACAAATGAGGTAGGAAATGTGTGAGGGGAATAGATGAGCGGAGGTAGGGCCTGTGAATCCAATCTAATGGAAATCAAGCAGAAAGAGAGACTCAGCTGGAGATGTGATTAACATTTCGCGCGCTTCAGTCTGTGGCACATCTGCCCTTTCTTCCTCTTACTATTTATACTCTGTCTTCCTGGACAGGGTGTACATCGTTGTATCTGAACAACAAGCGCAGAGTCATCTTTTCTGATTTTTTTTTGGACAGTTCGGCTGTGGACGCTCTCTTTGAAGCACGGAATCTGCCGCGGTCAAAGGAAAATGAGAGTGAACCCAGACTTGTTGAGACTGCACCCCACACACACACGGATTTGAAAGGGTTACACCGGGAAGAGCTGCCTCCATCCAGCCTGATTTCATGCACATATCCATCCTCATGGTAAACCAGCAGACTGTAATTTGGCGGGCACATTAGCTGCCTCCCTGTGCGGTATTCTGTTGAATATATATTCATTACAGCTCACACCAGCAGATTCGCGCCACCATTTCACAGATGGGTGGCCAGGGTCACCTTTCCTACCTGGCTCCTTCTGCAACCACAGCTTTCTTCACCTCTCCCTCCCCTGATCATTGCTTTTTCATAGAGCTCTTTCTTTCTATCAGTTCTCCCTTGCTCTCTTTTACTTTTAAAGATTTAGCAGTCTTCTAATCACATTTTGTCAAGGCTTTCACCTATAAATGTCATAATGAAAGAATACTTTTATCTTAATACTACTATTTCATGTGCTCCTCAGCTCTGAAAGCTAAGTGCTGAAAGTAATAACATAATGATATAAATAACAGTAGTCTTTCTTGTCGCCCTCCATGATCTAATTCAATAAATATGTAACTAAAGAAATGGTCATGAAATAGGTTTCAATGCTTAATGGTCACCTGTGTTGCTCCTGTTCTTCTTGCTGCTCTTGGAGCTCCGTCTAGAGGAGGTGGTGGCCGAGCTGTGCTCGCTGAGGGAGTCCTGAGCGGAGGAGGTACTTCCTGTGTTCTCGCTGCTGTCTCTCAGCATGCTCTCATAGCCACTGCTGCCTCCGCTGTGGTAAAACAAGGCCGTCTTACCCATGGCGGGGGGGAGCTCGCCACTCAGTACACTGCTGTTGGAGGCAAATTGAGATCGCAGTTAAAGAGAAAAATGCAAATGATTTAAGCTGCATCACAAGTGTTTTGTGAAGTAGAACTTGAGTTTATACCTGTTGTCGCTTGCATGGCCGCTGCTGCAGCGGTGCGGTTTTCTGGGAGCTGTGATCTTGCTGTAGGGAGAGGGAAGCGTTTGGACCACTGCTGCCCTCTCCTCACCTGGGACACCAACACCACTTCCAGCTCCACCACCTCCTACTCCTGCTCCTGCTCCAGCCCCAGCTCCAGCTCCAGCCCCCCCTCCACTGAGAACAGGAAAAAAACATCAAATAAGTTCAACCATGAATAGGTTATTTTCAAACTTTACAACTTTACTTTAAGGGTAATTTGCATTTTTTTTAGTGAATAGCTGACAATAGAGTTCAGAGGGAATGTCATGCAACAAAGGTCCCTGAAGCAAGTTGAGCTCCATGTTTTGGATCAGGACCCCCCAAACCTTTTGAAATTGTCATCCATGTGGGTAATCGATGGTATTATGAATAGTACATACATGATTCTTGCACTTGGTGTAACTTCAAGTTGAAGTTTGAAATGTAAAATACAATAAAATAAAATAAAACTCTCAAACCTCGCCGCTGCAGCTCCTCGCTCCTCTCCTGGATCAGTGCTGCCTCCCTGGGCATGACCCCTGGAACGGGAGCCTGCACTTCCCTGGAGGAGCTCTGAGATCCGACTGTTTACAGCCCGGAGAGGCAGTTTGGCAGACAGGCTTCCCCCTCGACTGCGACTCAAAGATTGAGTAGACCAAGATCCTGGGGAAGGTCCCTGTTGCTGCTGCTGCTGCTGCTGCTGTTGCTGCTGCTGCTGCTGCAGAGGGCTCTGAACTGAGCTCTGGGGCTGAGGCAACAGAAACATGGATTAGGCGGGTATAGAGAGAAACTGAGCACCTCAAAAACTCAAAATCTTACCAAGTATGTTTTTCTAATTTCGAGTCAAAAGATTATACTTTTGTGTTTTCCTTCACGGTGGATAAATATCCCTTCCTACCTTTCCATTAGGAGGAAGGCTGGAGCTGCGGCTGCCGGTTTGGCTTAAAGACTTGGTGGAGAAGCTCAGAGTCTTGGTGCTGGAGGCAGACAGACTCCTGGACTTGGGACTGCTGGTCATCAGCAGCTTACTGACTGCTGAGATCTTTGACTGGCCGCTGGTTTTGGCTGGTGACTGAGGAGCGCTGCTTGGTCCAGAACTGGCACTGAAACTGCTGCTGGTGTTTCCAGTAGGAGAAGATACAGATCCAGCGCGGGTGAGGCTGCGCCCTGTGCGAGGCATGGTGCTGTCCCCCCTCACTCCGCCTCCTCCCCCCCTCAGGCTTCCACCCCTCTCCAGAGAGAAGCAGTCATAGTGGTGGGAACCGCTGTGGGAGCTGTGGACCCGACCCAGAGAGTTGGTTCTGTTCGCGAGCTGTTCCAGCTTGGCACTGAAGAGTCTGCTGCTGTCGATGCTGGAGCCTCGTTCCCTGCTGAAACCTGCGGGGCCAGATATCCCTGCATCGTCTGCTGAGCTGCCCAGTAATGAGTGGCTGAGTTGGTGGAGAGGGCTGGCTGCTCTGTTCCGCTGGTCCAGGCTAGATTTCCGTACTGGTGGCAGAGGTGGGATTCCCCCCTTCTTGTGGGAGAAAAAGCCCTGTTTTCCGTTGGATCCCCGGCGGTCAAGAGTGGAGCGTGGACTGCAGGGAGTCGAAGTGGTGACGCCGAGATTGCGGTACTCGACCCCAGTGTCTAAGCCGTCGTGGCGGTTGAGACGGTGCCAGCCGCGAGGGAGACTGGCAGTGCGGTGGATATCTGGGCTGTAGATACCAGTCAGGCATTCACCATGAGCTACAACAGCGACCATCTCACAGCCATCCACCACTCTCTTAAAGGAATCTGGAGACGACGCAACCTCACCGCCTGAACTAGAGCTGCCATGATCCCCACCTGGTGATGGAGGAATAGCAAATAAGAAATTTAGAATGACTTAAGATATGTTATTGTACTAAACAGTCAAACTGCTTCAACAAAGCCGTCACAGTAAACATGGGCTGATGTTACAATCCCTGTCCGAATTATTACCAAAGTCCGAGCCTGCTTACCATCCCTGCAGAGGCTCCGGTGGTCTCCGGTCCTGGATCTCCCCTCCTCCATGCCACGCTTCAACCAGGGGTCTTCAAAACTCATCTCGCTGGAAATAGAAGCTAAAAGCGGTGCATTAAATCTGCCTGGGTCTTTCATTAAGCCGGTCTTGGTAGGTGAAGAGAGGATGGTCGGCTCCTGTAAAGCCATGGGTTTGACAGCTACGCATGGGTGCACGCTGACGGTGGTCTTGAAGGGGGAGAAGCTACCAGGTCCTGTCAGAATCTGGATGTTGGTTTTAGCCATGGAGGGAGGCAGTTTCCTCAGCCTGTCTTTGGTTGGAGTTCCCTTATCACTCCCGTTCTCTGACAGCACCACCTCTCCTTCCAGACTCCCTCTTCTAGGGCTGCCACAGCTTTCGTAAGAACCCAGCCCCTCCGCCCCAAAGGGCTCGGGTTCAGCCAGGGCCTCCCCTTGCTGGCTCTGGGACTGACTGAAGCTGTGGAGAGACTGGTCTGCTTCACTGCCCACGCTCAGGTCACTCATCCAGGAGGAGATGGGTGACCCATTGTTAGACATCGCTGTGGCTAAGGCTTCACCTTCTATCCGCAGCTTGGCCATGGCCACCTATGACAGGACACAATTAAATTTGGTATGGCATCTTGAAACCCAAAAAACATTGATTTACTCCAGATTCTGTGAAAAACAATCTGCTTTATATGTGAATTTTAACATGAAAAAAGGTAGAGAGACTTGCTAATCAGACACTTTCTAATCAGTGTTCATTGGTATTGGCTCCACAAACATGGTCTATGGCCTTTGTTGTGGTCGCTATTGTTCTGAATTTTGCTTCAAGCGTCCACATGCGAAATGATCTTAGTCACTGTAAATGGAAAGCAAGCCAGTCACACATACCTCCGCCATGGCAACAACCCCAGAGGTTGTTGCAGCACCTGCATGCATGTGATAATCCTCCACCGCTCCATCCTCAGCAATGCCGCTGATGATGCTGACGGCCTGAGTGCCCGAGGCGAGGGCAGTGACACAGCAATGGTCACTGTTGAAGCTGATGATGCTCGTTGGATGACAGGTAAGGCCCTGAGTCTCCATGAGAGCTGTGATATCGAGGTTCTCCACCCCTCCAGAAGCCACAGTGTACACCAGTTCATCCTCCCCAAGTGAGAGAGGTCCAACTGTTCCTACAGACACTGACAGTCCTGAGGCTGCAAGGGAGGAGAGTATGAGAACCAAATTTGTTCATTTCCGTTTTTTGAGCACTGTGACAAATATTTGTGTCGTAATTCTGAGGGTCTGCATACGATGACTCATAGGACTTATTTGGCATCCCCCCCTTTCCTTGTGTAAAAATAACAGTGTTTCACTGCAACTCACCCTCCCTGTGTGTGTCCAAGGGTATGGGCGGGACATCGTCGTCACAGAGCGTCTCAGCTGAGCCCAGGCTGGCAGACAGAGACGGAGTTGGCTCTCGGACTTGTGGGCTCATGCCCACCGGAGAAGTCCTGGATAACACGGACTCTGTGGAGGACCGGCCACTGTCTGCAGCCAAACTGTCTGCAGATTCACAAACACAGATTTGGTGTTATTGTCCAAGAGCAAGACGCAAGAAAATTGGCATCACACTATGATGCCAATTGAGAGACACATATATTCTGCAAATTAACTGTGTGGTGTTCAGTGACCCAGTGTGTGACTGTATTTTTATGCCTGAAGACAGTTACACAAACTCGTAAAGTTTTTGGCACTAAACAGCAATAATATCAGGAGGGATTCATGTAAGGATGCCCAGTAACAGTTTGTTTATACATTATTAAAACGTATGCAGCGCTTTTGGCTGACGATAGCATGTGTTTCGACAGGAAAACTAATGACAGAATAGGAAAAACTCAAAATCAATCCAATAAGTAGACAATATGAGGATATGAGTCCCCCTTTATACTGAGAGTGGCAATAGTTTTGGACAAACACAAGACTAATTAGAGGAAAAGGAAGCTAAGCATTGAATGTAAACAAAGGTTAAAATATCAATCAATATCAAACATGTATTTCAAGTACAAGCACAATCCTAAAGCGTAAATAGATTTAAAGATACATACTATCTGAGGTCAAAGCGTCGGTGGCTTGGCCGTCTTGAGCCAGAGTGTGTGAGGACAGAGGGGGTGTTGCCGGCATCACACCCTTCTGGGTATACACTTTACACCGCTGGGATGGAGAGGACGGAGGCCTGAACAGGGATACAAGGGACAAATGTTATGGAGCCAGTCTTAATGCTGCTGTCGTCTTACATATTTACTGACTGTTCCACCCATATGCAACACCTCTGTCACCGCTTATGGATTTGTTTTCCAAATGTAGTTAGCATGAAAGTAAATAGACCAGACTTAACATCACTGCACATGTGTGTGCATGTGTACCTGTAGTCTGAAGTCTTGGTCAGGCTGGCGATGCCGAGGCGCGGTGATCCTAGTGGGCGTGCCTTCCCGTCCGCACCCGCATTCAGAGCCTCGCGGCTGCTCAACGAGACAGACATCAACAGACATCTCGTCAGTTAAAGTCAAATACTTCCCACTAGCTAATGCAAGAAAAAAGTGCTACCCATGACTAAAAATGAACGGGGGTCGTCACCTGTCATTCAGGTGGGAGCTCTTGGCCCTTTGCAGCGGGTTGGAGGTGATGCTGCTGCTTCCAGTAACGCTCCTGGTGCTAGTTACTATGGGGGAACCAGAACTTTGAGCCAAGTTGTGGATCATTGTGTGGGCCAGCTCTGCCTCTTCCACAACCTCCTTGATCTCCTGCAGCTGCTGGTCATTGGTCCTCCTCCTGGAGGCTGCTGCTGCTGCACCTCCTACAGCACACGCAGACCCTGGAGATGTCAGACAGGACAATGTTTTCCAAAACTGTGAAATGGGACCTGACTTGATGCTGAATTACAGAACTACAGCTATCACGTTGGTCTACGGAAGCCTTAAAAGACAGTTTTTGGTCACAGATTACAAGACGCTGTAGTAGAAAATCTTAACAATCGAACCTGTTTTGGTGTCTGTCTCCAACACGGCAGCAGACCCTGGAGCAGAAGGAGCTGAGGCCGGGGCGCCTGAAGGACATGGCTCTTGTTTTGCACCCTGTTTGCTCGCTGGAACCTCTTCAAAGGGGAACTTTGCCACCTGAACAAATGGAAAAGAGAGGTGGATGAAAAAGAGAAGGACTGTTCATATGAAAATACCTGAGACACACGAGATTTAATTGTTGACAGAGAAAAAAAGCTCTCCACTTATGCCGCCCTCCGTGTTTGATGGATGAGAATAAACAAGATCACATGAGCTGCTAAGAAACATTAGAAACATGAAAATAATGGCTTCCTGTACAATTATTTCGACAATAACAACGCAATGCCTTTTTCCAATGCCGTTTTGTCACACAATTGAAAGCATATGCTTATTGAAAGGGGCAGGAAAGTGCCACTGCAAACACACGCTGTGACAGGAATACATTTCAAAACATTTTAAGCAGATCCAAACAAAACCCTTTTTTTTTTGTCCATTTGAATAACTTAAAAAAAAAAATGATTTTCTTTTAATAATAACAACAGAAGACGGGCAGAAAGCTCTCATCACCTCCTCGCTGCCATCGATGCAGTCCAGCCTCTCCTGCAGCTCGGCGAAGGTGTTGCACTTCAGGCACTCGGCTCCTTCCTCTGGGACGGGCGCCAACGGCTGCCCGAGCAGTGACTGAGACGGCTGAGGGAGGGGCTGAGAGGGGCCACTGGGCTGCTCCTCTGGCTGAGACTGCACCTGTTGGAGCAGAAATCACAGAGAGGTAAATTTAAATGTTTGTCTGATTACAGTTGATTGTCTTAACTCTAAATGTAAATATATTTAAATTACCTTGTTCTGTGCTCCAGCTGCCTGACTTTGTGTCTGCTGCGGCTCTGGCGCTTTACCTCGAAGCAGAGCGGGAATAATCGGTACAAACTCTGGCGGCCCCTCATTGTCCGTCAGCTCTCTATCCGACACCGCAGCCCCATTCGGACCCACGTAGATCACCGTGTCACATGACTGCTCGCTGCTCGAGTACTCGTCAGGGTCACTGGACAGTCGCAGCAATGGGAGGTCCGAGTCAGCGTCACCGCGGTGATGGAAGGGCCGCAGGTGGGTCGGACGACGCATGCGACCCTCCTCGCAGGAACTCTCTCCTCCAGAGGAGCTCGAGGTGTATTGCTGAGGAGAGAGAGAGGCAGGAGAGAAGGAGGTAGAGGAGGGCGGCGAGAGAGAGGGAGAATATTCCCTTTTTAGATTTGCTGAGATTTTTTTTTAGGCTTTAATTGGCAGATCACACCGAAGAGAGACAGGGAAGATAGTGGAGAGAGTGAAAAGGATGACGTCCATACAGTTCCTGGCCAACATGAAGTCCAGCCAAGTAACATCACAGATTTGAATTAAGAACTTAAAATAAGAATTTAATTTAATAGCTGAATCACTATTAGAGAATTGCTCTTTAAGGTATCTCGTGACTTGAGTTTTCTCCAGCTGGAGGTCTATTTTTGGAGCTCTGACGCCTTCAACCCCTTTTTTTCTTCAGCTGAGCAGTGAGCATGAGAAGTGAAAGGTGAAAGAGGGCGTCAGCAACACTGCAGGCACACGTGATGGAGAGGGAGAGGAGGTGATGAAGGGCATTATGTTTGGATATCAACTAAAGTAACTTGTTGTTAGTAACACAAAGATTTCACACAGAATTACACAAATGAAACATGCAGTTCAATGTCAGGATTATGAGCAGGATGTAAATGTTTTATAAATTCATCTTACCAGTGATTACAGCTATCTTTATCTTTTAACTTCATGTACCTGAAGTTTCAGTTCTGTGTCATGAAGAGAAATGAACCCCCTGGTGTTAAAGAAGCATCAAGGTTTGATTCAAACTCACCACGGTCACTTTAGTTTTCTTCTTTTTCATGCGGAGGACGCGGGAAGCAATCTGGACGGTGGAAAGGGTTTCTGAGAAATCTCTGGGTGAGGCGGAGATGTGAGCAATCATGGTGGTCCGGCAGTTCATGTTGCCTAGCGACTCCCTTAGCAACATGGTCAGCTTGCTGTCCCTAGTAATACACACATATAGCGAGATGTGAGCGCGATGTGCACACAGTCACTCAAACATGTGACAAAAGTGGTCGATTTGTCGCCACACGCCCACACATATCTGGCAGAGGAGTATTAATAGCTCGTCACTAGGCCACTGAACATTTCCTACAAGTTGCAGAGAAAAGCTAACAGTCATACGAATGAAGCTAAATGATTCAGAAGGTGGTGACTATTATTGATTATGTTTATGGATTTATGCTGCCAAAACAGATGAAGGTTACCATTCCAGACTAAAGCTTACAACGTGTTTAAAGAAGCACTCTGGATATTATGCAGTCTAATATTGGGAGACGATCTACGTCCCAGAGAGATTATACCAGCAGATGGGAGAGTAAAAGTAGGCTGTGTGTTTAAGAAAAGACTTTCTCCTGGGTGGGTTACTGCAATCATTCATAGCTGAGAGTGTGTGTGTGTGTGTGTGTGTGTGTGTGTGTGTGTGTGTGTGTTGAGGCCTGCAGGCTGACAGTGAGTACAGCTCCTCTGTGGCCCGATACCTCACGCTGCTGTCCCCCTTTTCTAAAAACACAGCCCGCAGGCATGTCTCACACACGTATGTGTACATTTATATGCACACGCACACGAGTATGTACATACTCCTATCTTGACCTCGTCTTTCTCAGCGATGCTCCTCTCCTCTCCTCTCCTCTCCTCTCCTCTCC
>OMLP01023975.1:0-17051 GCA_900302685.1 Spondyliosoma cantharus | reverse complement strand
TGTTCTCAAATACTTCCTCTAGCTTTCTTTTACTCCATTGTCCTACTTTATCCCTCATCCTCTCCAAACTTCCTGTGTTTTTATAGCTTCACTTAGAATACTTAGATTATTATAGATAACAAGAAGAGATTTTTTTTCACGTTGAGCATCACGTTAATAAACGTCTTCAGTTCATGTGCAGTTTAATAGACAATGTTGTTCATACCAACATTGTCTATTAAACTGCACATGAACTGAAGACGTTTATTAAAAAACAAAAGAGTCTCCACAGTTTTGCACAATGTGACTTGACAATTCGAAAATGAAAGTTTTGATTTCTTTCCGGCACTTTTAAGGTCTTACACAGCTTGGCTCCGTCAGTGAACTGCAGGTCAGCCTCCTGAGGGCTTCAGATAAAGCTCTCTTTATTGTTTTCTGCACAATCTTTAAGACATGTGGTTACTGAGCTTTCCCTGTCTTGGCTCCCAGATAATGGCTCCCCCCAGTCAGGTCAGTGAACTCTTTAGCGATTAAAATCTCTTCTTAGATCTATATTTAGCTGTAATATCAGTCGATAGGTCGGTCCAGCAGGTTGGAATGGACTGAAATATCTCAGCAACTGTTGGATGGATCGTGATGAAATTTGTTTCAGATATTAAAGGAGCGCCTCCACCAGGTTCACATTTGTGGTATCAAGTCATATCTCAACTCACCCCTCAGCAAGATTTATTTTTGTGGGGTTTTTTTCTGTCTCTTTATGGTTGTTTTTGTCTCTTTGTAGTTGTTTTGTGTCTCTTTGTATTCACCTTGTGTCTCTTTGTAGTCACGTCAGTCTCTGTAGCCGTTTTTACACTGGGCAATAAGCCGCCAATAGGCCGGCCTTTTGCCAGCCTGGTCGGCGTGTTTACACAGAGGGTACACTTATTTCCGCCTCCATTTCTATGTAAACACGAGGCGTAAATGTGCCGGCCTCTGCGTGAGATGGGCGGAGGTGTTGATGACGTGCACTGCCGGAAAACTAGGAACGGTCGCTACTTTCAAATTAAAAGCCCCCCGCTAAGAACCCAGTTCTAATCTCCAATGGGGTGCAATGTAAAGCTCTTATTTTGAAAACAAACTCGTTGTCACGTTCACTGCCCAACTTCGTGCTTCACGTCACATCACATGTTTACGCCTACCCCAGAGGCGGCCAAGTGGCGGCTTTTGGAAAAGGAGGAATATTACACCTCGTTTTTACAAAGAGAAGGCGGCAATTTGCCGGCCTTATATTGGAGCAAATGTGCCGCCTTCTCTATGTAAAAAGGGCTTCTGTTGGTGTTTTGTGTCTCTTTGTAGTCGCTTTGTGTCTCTGTGTAGTTGTTTTGTGTCTCTTTGTATTCACCTTGTGTCTCTTTGTAGTCACGTCAGTCTCTTTGTAGTCACGTCAGTCTCTGTTGCTGTTTTGTGTCTCTTTGTAGCTTGTTGTGTCTCTTTGTAACCACTTTGTGTCTCTTTATAGTTGTTTTGCAGTCCTTTTCTGTCTCTGTTTTTGTTTTCTGTCTCTTTGTGTCTCTTTGAAGTCATGCTGTGTCTCTTTGCCATTGCTTTATGTCTCTTTGTTATGTGTACTATCTTCAAATATGTGATCTGCAAATATACCCCAAATTCTTCTCATTCTAATTTATCCTTTTAAAAGCATTAATCCACCTGGGAAATGGAACCAGAATACAGACGAGATTTTTTTTTAGATTGTCCCACACACATTTTAAATGCTTTGTACATCCATGTCCAATGCTTTCCAACTACTATAGATGTTTATATCTGCATCAAAATAACAAATAACATTTACAGCAGTTAAAGCAGGGAAGTCAGTAAATTAACTCAGTCAAATAATGTGATTCTAATAGTTTCTGTTGTCAGCAGCTGTTTGTTTGAATCGCTTCTCCTTCATTTCATTAAATCCCTGCAGACATCTGAAGGCAGGAGGACACATATGTTGATAAATCTGCAGCGTGAGTCTGTGAGTCCACCATGTTTACCTTCATTAAATCACGTGTAACAAAATAACCACACACAACAGACAGGTCCGTCGTTGTAAATCTGTTATCTGCCTGTTTATGCTGTTGGATTACTGGAGCCGATTAATCCTGACAATCACTGCCTGCTCTCCAAAAATAGTTGAAGTCATAGTTTACTTTTTAAAGACATTATGGTGCAAATGATTCTGTGCCACATTTTTCAATGTCACATCGCGCTGGGTTTGATAGAATTACAGAAAAGGATTCAAATAATAATTCACCAAACTTTAAAAATATGCACAGTGAAAATGAACAAAAAACAACTGTGTGTCAGCTCATTTATGTATCTGAAGCACTTAGCACTAAGCCTTAATTCAGACTCATGTAGAACGAGCAGTAATACAGTATGGGGGATATAAAGAGATAAAAGATGAAAGCTACTTCATCATCATGAACACAAAGAAGTCTATCCGGTCTTTTTTTCCTTCTTAAAGCACTTTCGGGACTCTTCATGATCCAGCTGCTGTGATGTCAGATTTATCTCTGCAATCTGCAGGTTGAAGCAGCAGGGTGGTGCAGGCGACGGTGGATTATGGCCGTGATAAAATTCAATGTACACATTCATTTCGATTTCCCGGTAATAGTTGACAGTTTGAATCATCATTTAATCCTTTCATGATAATTGGAGTAGTAAAATGTTTTCAGTTAGTTATTTCATTTTTATATTAGGAAGACATTTGACATATGGAGGGTTTAGATGACTGAGGGTGTTGTCTGGCTGCAGTCAAAAAGCCCTTTGATTCAGATCACTTGATAAAACTGGACTCATTTGAAACCTGTCTGATGGCTCATGTGTCAATTCCCCCGGAGAGCCTTCAGACATGAAGCTGCGTCCAGCAGATTCCTCTTCAGATCTCAGCAGTGACTAAAGTATTATAAAAAAAAAACAGAAGGCTGGACGGCCAAAACCATAAAAAAATAAGATCAAGTTTTTTCCAAAAAGAAATTCTCTTCAAATGAAAATAGATCTGAATACAAACAAAACCCCAGAGCTCTTTGTGTCCTGTAAACCATCATGTTCTGTCTTTACCTGAATTTCTTCTTTACATTTCATCTTCTTAAGCTCTTTACATTGTCAGGTTTTCCTTTTTGTCGGTGAAGAATCTTTTGTCTGACAAGTTCCCCCTTCATTATAGCATTGCCTCTTGATTTGCATGGCTTTAATCCTCCCCCATTTTGGGCGGTAATTCAATCTGTCAAGCAGCAGCTTTTTGTACAAAGTGCAGTCAAAGCCACAGTTGTGAATCCCTTCGAGCTTTCCTTCTTCAACAATCCAATTTGATGTCCTAATGATCACCCCCATTTCCATAGTGAACACTGGAGACGAGCGCTGCGCCCCTGCCACGAGCCCAATTTCCAGGTGCAGTCATGCTGTGATGAATTTCCATGTTGTGAGTCAGATGTAACAGGCTCTCGCTGTGTTTCAAGAGTTCATTTTGTACACGAGAGCCGAATTACCTTCTTTTGTTGTGCCCTTCTTTTTTGCATTCAGTCCTAAATCAAGCTCTGATGTTCTGAGAACTGCAGGCATGATTTTAACCGCGGGAAAGCTCTAACTTGTTAATCAGTCGTGTTTGTCTTCAAGTGTTTTTCTTAACTGTTGATGATTTTACATCAGTTAAATTAAATCCGATCCCATTCCTGAAAATGTATAATATGATATGTGAAATGATCCTGAAACGTCTATCCCAGCCTCGCTCAAAGTAAATTCAAAGCTGTTGACGAACCATTTGGATTACAGGCATGGGTTTGAGCTCTGCATGGGAACACGAGCTGTAACTGCCCCTATTATCTGGAAATCCAAGTGGGTCCAAATCATATAGGCCTACATGGTCCAAGTTCAAAGTTAATAACAATATCACTGAAAATAAACACTTATCACATCGACTCTCTGCTGTCCACTTACATCGGAAGAAGAAAAATCAATCCTTTGAGGACAGCAATGTCAACATTTTGGCCAGAGAAGACAGACCTACAATGCAGTATTGAGTTCCCACCCCAGACAGCTTAACAAGCATTTCTTCTTCCTTAACGTCTCTGTAAGGACACTCCCACACAGAGTTTAAAAGCCTGCACCTCCCATCCAGTTAGTTAGAATTAAAGAAGCCTCTTGGATGAGAGGTGAAACGTCTTCAAGAAACTGAAACAAATCCAGTTGCCTACAATACAGCAATGCTTTTTTCTAAAGAAATATTCAGGCACCTGGCAAAAAAAAATAAAAAATTGTGACCAGACAATACCCTTGTCTGAGAGTAGTGGTGCAAAACCTAATTTTAGTTCTTTATTTCCTTATTTACATTAACTTTTTGCACATCAAATAGTCAAAAAACAAATGCTCAGGTGGAAAAGCACCCTGTTCAAAGAGCAAAATGTGTAAAACTACATAAACTCTAAGTTTTTGTCTTTAAAAGCTGATATAAAACTATATACTGCTGGATTTGAAATCTCATTGGCTACATGATGCATCAATAATCCCGAGGCTGGCATGTAAGTGGCTCAGAAGAGAGGCGAAAGATGAAAGAGTGGGCCACTGGGTTACACAATCACTCACATTGGCTGCTGTAGGCTCTAGGGTGGGCATATAGGCTCGTATCTGCTGTATGGAGGGAAAATGGCGTCTACAGGGAAATTAGTCTTTTTACAGAAGCAACCATGAAAAAGTATCTGCAATCGTTTTTTTTTTATTTGTAATTTTTTACCATTTAATTATATAATGTGTGTTTTGGACTAAATATGTTACCAAAATGGATAATTTTTCAGGCAGTCTTTGTTGGAGTTCTAACAAAGGCATGACTATGCACTTAAATTAAGCCGTTAGCCTAGTTGTTTAGCTGTGGTTGGATCGTTTAGCGAATTAGCCGGACATCTCGCTAAAACTAATAGTTCAACATGTTACAACAGCTAGCCTCTGCCTAAAGGAAACAATAAAATAAAACAAAAAAATGAGTATCAGAACATCTAAACTCACAAATGTTTAGGGACCAGTTAAAATCGGCATCTGAATCTAATTTTTGGTGCGGTCGGCCCTGAAGCCAGTAGTCACTAAACTTTTCAGAGATCCATCCAAGGAACAGGTTCAGCACTATGCCAAGGCTAGTTGTTGCTATAGCCATGTCACAAGTTTGTCTAGCAAGGTAAGCCCCAACAAGCATTTTAATATTTTCATTTTTGAATAAAGAAATGTGTAAAGTTAATAACCATTTTTTATAGAGACAGAAAATGAAGGGAGGCAGGGAAAGGTCTGAAGAGCCTTTATTAAACTGGGGAAACTGACTCCTGTTATAAATTAAAACAAGGCCAGTTGCTGCTGCTGCTGATGTTGTTTATCAGTGAGTCTGATATAAAAACCGTCGCTCCATGACGGTTCTATTTTGGTTGAAAGTCTGCAGATTCTTTTGTTTAGTGGTTGAATGAGTTGATGTGTCTCCTCATCTCCTTTCAGCGGCAGCTGAGCGGAGCTGAAAGGACAGACTGTCTTCGGCAGGAATACCAGCGAAACTATCGGTCTTTTCGGGGGACAAAAAGAGTTTTCAGCAGAGTCCATGTCAGAGGTGTAAAGGAGGGAAAACAGGGCTTTAAGATTCTGATCCTGTTGGATTATTTTCTCTCTTTCGTGATCAATAGTTAATAGATTTGCGGGGTTGGTGAAGAGCTGCTGATGTGGCTAAAAGATGCACTTGAAACAAAGACTGCGGCACAGAGAGGATCGTGTTGTTCTGTGTCCTCAGGACTCGTGTGGTTTGGCCTGTTGGGTGCGATGAGCGTCTTCAGAAGAAGGCGTCAGAGTGGATCATCACTCAGTTAAGTGATGTCTAATAAACAACAACAAGATCTGTTCTGATCTCCTTGTTTTCTATATGAGCTGAAGAGCCACAGCTGTCAACACAGATACACACATATACACACACTCTCTCTCTCTCTCTCTCTCTCTCTCTCTCTCAGTACTGTGCAGTGTGTTGATGAGTGTGTAAAGTGCTTACAGTGCATTGGTGCTAGTATCAGTTAGTCCTGAGACCTCTGATGAACAGTGGGACTCTCACCTCGAGTAACACAGACACTCAATTCTACTTTTATACTTGTGCTGACCGTCGTTCTCATAATGCATTACTTAATGTAACTGTAATCTTGAGAATCGCTCAGTATCCTGAGAGAACTCTTTGTTTACTGCTAATGCAAACTGAACATTTCCTACACATTGCAGCTTCACATTAAAAGCATCTTGCTGGTGAAACAATTGACATTTTTGGACATTTAAAAAAATAAAACGATTTATATAATCTCTTACCATTCCTGAAAATGTATGTAAAATTATCCTAAAGCGCCTTTCAGCATAAAGTGAACCAGTTGCCTCTGGCAATAATTTATACAATTTTGAACACAAACTGAATTATTTATTTATTATTCTTGGCTGAATTTTTGAAAGCATAAGAAAACCTGCAGATGACCTGTAACTGCCTCTGCTGGCTGGAAAACACAATCCACATCATATAGTCTTACATGGTCCAAGTTCAAAATTGACAACAATAAAAAAGCCATTCTATGACCTCAAAATACCCCTGCTTGAGTATTAACCTCATTGTAGTTCTTTATTTCATTATTAACATTAACAAGAACAAGTATTTGGATGGAAAAATAACCTTCTCACTGAGCAATTTACATGAAACTATATCTATATATATCATTTCCACGTTTAGGGCTTTGATTTACCTGATTCGAATTCAAATTTCATAATGTTATCACTGAAATGAACATTTAACACTTTTTTCTGAGGAAATGTCCAGGTGCCTTTACCTCAAAGTTCCCCTGCCTGGGAGTAACAGGGGTAAAAACTGCGTTACAGTTCTTTTTTCCTCATTTAGCCTAACTTTATGCATATAAAATAATCAGAAACAAGTGCTTAGGTAGAAAACCAGCTTATACAAAGAGCAACATGCATATCTCACCCTTTCTTTCCAGTCACTCGTTGGCTGTTGTAGACCACAGGACAGCCATAGAAACTCTTTGCTGTTCAAATGAGGTGTCAACAACAGGTTTTTAACAGAGTTTGCAGTTTGGTGCTATTTCGTCACCATTTATACATGGCGTATAAAGTACAATGTTTTGGCTTGTTTGTTTTTGAATCTAAGCTTTCTAGCGATGTATGGCATGATGAAAATTGAATCGGATAGTAAGCAGGCTAATTGAAAATAAAAATAAAAGTTAGTCGCTGCCTTACATCTAATTTGCGTCCTTTAAAACGGTGACCAATCGTAGCTCGCTGTATTTGAAGACCTGCGTGATGTCATCAGAAAGAAGGTGCTAGGGACGACTTATGAGAACGAACAATTTGTGTAACGCTGAAAAGTGACCTTTTTGAAGAGTGTTCTGTGCTCCTATTGGTTAACGTCACCAACACACAGATTAATTTGTCCTTGTCGGATACAAAAAGTCTGACCTGCTCGTCTTCCTGTCAGGACGTTGTGATGAGTCCCAGACGTTGGTTGTCATCCACTATGATGCACTAAGTGGGATCATTTGGTCAATTTTCTTCTGTCACGTCGTTATCGTGTAGTCTGTTAATGAACACAAACATAAACCTACAAGCCTAAGCTGTAGGTGCTTGCTCAAGAGCACTTTAACGGCATCCACTGATAGTGATGACGGGGATTAAACCGGTGACCTTTCGGCTGCTGGTTTCCTTCAGCTCGCCGCAAGCCTCCAGCTCAGTGAGTTTTCCTGCTGATCTGAGTATTAAAACACTCCTCCATGCAGCTGCCTGCCTCCCTGCCAGCTCTGTACAACCACCAACCCAGCAGGAACACGAGTGTGTGTGTGCGTTCGTGTGAGAGCGTGTGTGTGTTTCTGGATAAGTCGCTGCGCCTCCTCTCTGTATTTATTCGTGGCCCAGTAAATCTGCAAATCATCGCCGCTGTACTGTACTTCAACACATACACACAAACACACAGTGATACACACATGCGTGGAGCCCTGGAGGATCCTAAAAACATTCAAATGGCTTCAAAGAGTTGCCGGGTTGCCATGACAACTGTCATAAAAAGCAATTAGGAAGTGATTTAAAAGCTGATTGGCCACTAATGGCTTGACAAGAGAGAACAGATAACTGCTGCTGTGTGTGTGTGTGTGTGTGTGTGTGTGTGTGTCTTTCCACATTTGATTTTCCTCATCAAACGTATAGCTCTGTTGTTGTCAGACTACATTTCAGTGGTGAAAGAAGTGTTCTAATTTGTAGAATATAGCCAGAATTCACAAGTAGCTCCAAACAGAAAGGGGGCAGCATATTACCAGCGTAGCCGGCAACTGCTGCTCTTCGCTAGCTGCCTTTAGATGTGGCTAGCTGCTGACATGACTCATGGCTCAGTTAGCCGTCGAGCTAGTGGCTTTAGAGTTTGTCTGGACCAGGACCTCAGATCATAGACTGGGACTGAACACAACCTCTGAGACCGACGGAGGTCAGTTTGAAGACAGGGGAAATGGTATGGAGGCGATTTACAGCAGCTATGACAACAGCTGCACAGATGAAAGTGCTGTGCAGAGCTTGAATATTTTCACATCTTACTCTGAGTGTTGTGGTGAGTTTTACTTACTTTACGTAAAGTTTGAATGAAGTCTTATTAGTTCAGAAAATAATCTTGTATTCCAAACAGGGTGGGAATTTGGTATACCGTTGCCCCACACATTGGCCTTGATGCCCCGTTAAAAAAAATCATCATACGGCCACAGTGGCCTTTGAGCCCCTGTCCAAATTCCATGTTGAATAGAACTTTAGTGAGTTTGCGGTTCGCGCAGGTGGAGTCTCATCATCACATCGATGATCTCATGTGAAAGCCTCTCAAACAGCAGCAGCATCTCGAAATGGAAGAACGACACTTACGGCACAGGTGCGCAAGCGAGCTCAGCCGGTTTTGATACGATACGTAACTGACTTATGTGGTAGGATTTACTTCTGTAAAGTTGAAAAAATATTCACAGATTCGAACTTCCCTGATCAATAACTCATAAGCGAAACATTGTTAAAACACAAATGACGACTCTTTCCTACCGTAGTAAGGTAGACAACGAGCTACAATCGTATTTTCATTAAACGAGCGGTGTGGACAAATAACATTGGTCTCTATGGTCAGCCGTCTGTGAGACGAGGGCGCAGGGACCGTCTACAAAGTGCAACACTGAAAAGAGATACTACAAAAAATATTCAATAACTTCACTATTATTCAGTGTAGTGTGACCAAAATCACTCCACACATCAATGGTCTCCTGATGGTTATCTTACAACTGTTTGTTTAGAAAAAAATTATGCTTTGGCATAATTTTGGGGAATTTCTGGATATTTATCTGGGAGAAATGTTCAATAACTAATTAATATTCAGTGTAGTGTCACCAACATCACCTAACCCTAACTCTACTTTAAAAAAAAAAATGTTTTCTAATGTAAAATTAACTTGATATTGGTATTACATTTTTTTTTTAATACATAATCCATGTCTTATTATAAATTAGGATGTTATGGTATCAATCTGAAAGGTAAAACCATCGGATTTTATTCAATGGCCTTGGTGCCCCTAAAAAAAAAGTGAAGGCCAAATGGCCTTGCCCCTAAATGACAAAATTCCAACCCTGATTCCAAAGCTACGCCGTTGTAGAAAACAGAAATAGGACTATTTCATTTCTTGACATTTTGTGAGTTTATTTTCTTCACAAGTTATGGTAACAGCTGAATCCTGGTTAGCATGCAAACTTCATTAGACACCTCTGCAACACAGTTAAAAGGCCTCTTTGCCATAACGTCAACACTGTTGACTCTTCTCATTCTGCTGGTAATCCTAAATTAGGCCATGTTTTCAACTAAAACATTGCCATGCCTTAAGTAACAGTACTTATACCACATTGTGAAAGTACTCCACTACAATTTTACTTCTAGATGATTAGAAAACAGCTCTTTTTAAATTTTTTTTGTTTGTTTTATTTGCTTAGGATACAATGTTAAGTGAGGCATGCTCACAACGCTAACATGCCTATATTTGGCAGGTATAATTGTCACCTGATGGAATTAGAACTTGTGCCAGTCAATAAACTGTCTTTAAGGTACGGCAACACCACTTGCACAAACCACACACAGAACTACGGTAAAACTGGCATTTAGTGAAGTTAGTTTATGATTATGATTAATTTTGGACGGAGATCAGAAAAAAATTGCAGAAAAAAGTCAGAATTTTCACAATAAACTCTCTAATCTAATTCTGACTTCATTTATTGTTTTAAATTTGGCTTTTTACTGCCAACCAGAGGCTTTAGAAAAGACAATTATCAATATTTAACAACACAACACAACAGTTTTTACAATTATATATAACAACAAAAACAATTGGTTAAGAGAAGGTGACACACAAGCAAGTTGAAAAACAAGAAACAAACAAGAGCATGCAGGTTCAAATGAATTTCCATTGAACTCATTATCAACACTACCTCTATCATCAAAAGGATTCTTTTACTCTTCTTGTCCTTTAAAGTCTCAAAGTCACACTTTGATCAAGTCAATCACCAATAAGTAAGACAAGTAACGAAATGATAGAAATACAAACAGTAGTATTAAAATGTACCCTTACCCTTTAAGTGTCATTCGCAGCTCATCAAACGTAAGAAAACGTAACATTTCCAGATGAAGATTTACCAGTGTCCTTCCTCACTGCTCACATGCTGCAGGCGTTGATTTCTGGTACAAACATAACGACGAAACAAAACACCTGTGCAGAGTGTTTGCATTCAAGTTGTTTACATATGTCTCATGTGGAGTCTTGTTTTAGGGGCCTCAGAATTCTGAATACAAACTCGGAGCTTGCATACATTTTTCACCGTGGTCTTAATCTTCTCCCGTACAGCAACAACATGTGCTGCTCAGATGTGAGCGAGCTGCAGCAGCTGTCAGTCAGGATCACACAAAGCGCCTCGTGTTTCCTCCTCAGCGCAGATCGCAGACAGTTAATTGGCCAGAGATGATGCAGCAGTGATGATTCCTGCAGATGATTTCCACCAGGCGAACACTGCCTGGCTCAAAGGCTTTCCAGCATTAGAGTGTGGCTCCTCTAAAACCTCAGGAAAGTGTTTCTGTTGTTGTTCTGAGAGGATCTGGAAGCTAAGAACGGTTTCCAGTGGAGAGGATGGTGAAATTACTTCTTCAGGGCATTCAGGGAAAAAAAAAAATCGGTTTCTTTGATGGTATTTCTGCTTTATTAGATAGATATCTAGGTCAACACACGCATCACTTGCGCATTTATTTCTCTTTCTCAGTCAAAGATCATATCTGTTTCTCTCTTGTATACGTGCCTCTGTTTTTAGGCTGTAGCTTTATAATCAATATAATGATTTAGCCTCTTTTAAATCAGTCTCAAATCTGAATAAACTACCTTTTATGTAAAAAAGACAAAAGAAATTTTACTGCTGAACAAAGAAAATGAACTGGTGTCACAAACTGCATCCAGTTCACTGAAATATTCTACTTTTTCCTTCAGTACATTTGTCTGAAAGCTTTAGTTACAAGTTACTTTACATAGCAGTTTGGTATGTGAAGTAGTTTTCCCTCCTTGGGGCTTCAGTTTAAGTGTAAAGTCATGCCATACATCATTAGAAAACTCTAGTCATATTCATATTCAAATCAAGTACAAAGTTTTGGCCAATTCAATAGTAAATCAAAATCCAAACCAAACTGTCAAACATCTAGTAGATCCATTTCAGTAACACATCAAGTCCAAAACACAGTACTCCATGCGTTAATGGTGAGGAGATACATCAAACTGCGATAGCAGGTGCTTTTATGTCAAATACCTGCCCCACCTGTTTGAGTTTGACTTTGATAGTTATCGATAAATATGATGACGTGATTTTCCCCTGCTGACCGAGCAAGAAAACCGGAGGGGGAGTGGGAGGGAGCAAGGGAGAGGAAGTGAAAGAAAGAGAGTGCACAGGAAGTGCAGTGGCCCTCACCTGTTATGTCTGTGACATATTCTACACATACAGACATTAAAACTGTAGTAAAATGCTGGTATGATGTCCGTATGACCGTCTACAGGTTGTTTTCAGGTTGATCTTTGCCGAGGACCGCACGTGTCGCAGTACAAATAGACTCTGAATCTCTAGATGACTCAACGCAGCTTGACATACTCGTGAGCGATGCGTCTCAGGTGTCTCTGTGTGAACAGTCAAACCCTTATAACATGGACGCCGAAATAAAAAGCGAGAGGTAACCTGTAAGATGGCACCACATTTGAGCAGATATGAGCTTCTGCGGCCACCTTAAAGCCTGCAACAGCCAACGAGTGATTGCCTAGACAGGAGACCCGCCCCTCTCTCCTGAGCCACTTCAGCCAGCGAATGATTGATGCTTCATGTAGCCAATGAGATTTCAAATTCAGCAAAATGTAGTGTTTATTGATTTTTCAAAGGTCTAAACTTGGATATTATGCAACACTATGTAGTTTTATTTGTTTTGCTCTTTAAATGGGCTGTTTTTCCTTGAAAGCACTTATTTTTTTGTACAAATTTCTGTGCATTAAGTTATTGTAAATAAGAAAATAAAGAACTATAATGAGGTTTTGCCCCTGTTACTCTCAGACTGGGGCATTTTGAGGTCACAAAATGTTCTTCCAGGCGCCTGAATAGTTAAACATGGTTCACGTGTTTATTTTCACTGGCATTGTTATTGAATTTGAACTCGGACCATGTAAGACTATATGATGTGGACCCATTGTTTTTGCCTTAAAATTCAGGCGATTAACAGAAAACAACACCTTTGAATTTTCTGTGGGCTGGACTGGGATAGACATTTAAGGATCTTTTTACACACATTATCAGGTTAGGCAAGAAGAGATATTAAACATATTTTCTGTCACACCTTCGTGGCAGCAGAGGAAGTGACACGCCACACTCCTGACCCTATACTTCACTCCGATTGGCTCACAGACTTAGCGTCTACTCTCAGCTTTAAGCTCTGCCTCTTCACCCTGTTACTACAAACACGTCAGCCTTAAAGACAAGAAATCAAAGGGCTGACATTAAAGTAATAAGAGCTAAGCAGAATGTAGTGGGTGCAGAGGGCTTCAGACACCTCTGATTGTTGCTGCTGTTGCTTTTATATCTTTGTTGATGTTTTGTGAAACTTCAGCTTTAAGTCGAACTGTCGCTTGGAGGGCAGAGACGTTCTTTAAAGTCAAACCTTCACTTTCTCCCTTTTTATCTCCTTCCATCTCTCCATCGCTCTCATTTTGACAGGTCTCGCAGTGGGGGTTTCATCGCACCAAACAAAAATTACCCCAAAAGATGAATGAAAACACTCAACATCTCCTCGACCCCCCACCTCCCTTTAATCCTCCCCTTCCCTCCTCTCGTCTCCTTGAGCTCTAACTGCTGCTGACAGACAAGCGAAGGGAAGTCTTTCCTTTATTTATTTTTTTCCTGCAAGCCGAAGAGATGAAGGAAGTGCATTATTAATTAGCTTTTACGTGCTGAGGGAAAATATTCCAAATGCCATCATCGTACTTGCACGAGTACATTTTTACTCAGTTTTTGCCCGTCAACGGGCAGCTGTAGCTCAGGAGGTGGAGCGGGTCGTCCAGTAATCAGAGGGTCGCTTGTTTGAATCCCCAGTTCCCCTGGCTGCATGTTGAAGTAGCCTTTAGCAAGATACCGAACCCCAAATTGATCCTGGTGAGCAGGTTGGCACCTTGCAGCCTCTACCATCAGTGTGTGAATGTGACAAGTGTTGTAAAGCGCTTTGAGCCGTCAGTACACTGGAAAGGCACAATAGAAACGCGAGTCCATTTACCATCCATCTTGTGTTTTTTAGATTAGAAGATTTGTTTTCAACGTTTTTTTTTTTTCTTCAGGGAAACGGAGAGCAGAAGGTGGTGGGAAGGGTAGTTGAAAAGGAAAAGATAGAGACGAGAGGTATAGCAACAAAAGGGTGCACAGAAAGTACTGAGATTGTATAAAATCGAGGATAAGAAATCAGAAAGGAAGCATAAAGAAGAATGATGAAGGTCGGAAATGGTTTCATAAGAAAGAAATGAGGTCCTCAGTTCCCCTCCTTTTCCTCTGCAGTGAAATCATATCAACTCATTTTCCTGTAATGTGTCCTGAGTAAGTGTGATGTGTTATTTTGGGCCTTTCGGTGCTCTGTAAAGTGCTCTTTGTCTTAAGTGCTTCTGTTAAAACTGCTTCGGTAAACAATTCAGGCTGGCAGCGGGCTGAAAGGAGCCGCTGAGCTGGATTTGAACCTGCGACCCGGTAGCGAGTAGCTCGGTCGCCTGCTGATGACTTCTGACAGTGTCAGCGTACAGAGGGCATGAATAAAACAGTTCAGGCTGCTGAAGACTTCCACGTTACTCAGGTGTTTCAGAGAATCGAGGCTGTAGGGGGAAGTTAATTTGACCTTTGAGCTGACGACTGCGTTAATGAGACCACGCTGAGACGCTGTAGTCTTTGATTTTATCCACGAGGAGGTGAAACGCTTGATTACACAGAGAGGAGAGACAATCAGCTTCTTACATACTGATGGCGCGAAGGTGTTTGATTATCAGCCTCGCTTCCTGTTTGACTGCATTATTCCTGCTCTTCCTGTTTACCACCTCCACTTGTTTGTACGCTCAGTAGCTGAGTTTCCATCTTAATGTCGAGCGGGTTGAAGCAAACTTTTGTTTTGTTTCAATCAAATACACTTTTCCACGCAGAGCAAAGTTTCATCAGAAGTTGGCAGAGCAGACGAAGAACAGGTCAAGAACTGGAAACAAGTTTGACAACCAGCAATAAATGTCAGGAAAAGAAAGAGAACTGGTTGCTTTAGTCATATCCAAGATGAAAATGGAAAGAAGTTTTCTTCTCTTTCTTCTTCTTCTTCTTCTTCTTCTTCTTCCTTTGGCTCTTTCACTCTATTATGCTTGCTGTGTTTATGCTGTTTGTCTCTTTATGACTCATATTAACACTGGTGAATACTGGACACAGTCCAAACGGCAATAGGTGAGGATGAAATGAGACTTATTTTGATGACATCGTGTGATTTGTGAATAATACAGGGGGGTGGTGTGGATGTTTGATGAATCGGTGACCTGTTATGGATTCTCATGCTGAGGTTGTCCCAAGTCTCAACCGCAGCAGCTCAGAGCCAAGAGGAACATCTTGTGTTCAACTTAATTATGAATGACAGGAGGTTTTTATGTTTATGTTCTCTGAGACGGATGATTTAGTTCATGTTCTTTGATGCAGCAAAGCTTCTTCATCGACGCTCGTCACCTTTAGTCTAGTAATGTTAGCTCGTGGGTTTCATTTGTGTCTTCGGGCTTTTTCTTCTCCAGTGTGTGTGCAGGTACGCGTGTGCATATCGAGGAAATTCAGTCCAACATTAGATAGCAGTGAGTTTAGAACTGCATTTTTTCAGAGGTTTGGAAGTAGCAAAGTACAAATACTCCGTTACTGTACCTCAGTAGATTTTTCAGGTACCTGTGCTTTACTTGAGTATTTATTTTTCTGACCACATTTGATGTTTCCTCCCAACATCTGAACACAAATATCTGGACTTTCTCCTCCTCACAGTTTCAAAACTGGCTCATTACTTTAGTCTGAATGCATTTGACGTGTGGTGTCAGTGCACAAAACAAAGACATAAAAGACGTAAGAAGACGTAAACAGACAGAGAGGGAGTCTGGAATGGGGAGAAAAGGCGTGTTCGTGTCTGGTAACTGTAGAGACCCTGTAGCACCCTGCCTGGATTTTCTTATTTTCTCACTTTGTTGCTGCTCAGCTTAAAATGAGTCTATTTGACATCCTGAGAATGAGAATCAACAATCAACTGTCTTTGTGGTATGTTTAGGAACAGCTGGGACAAAATCCTACTGATTCTGTTTTAATTTTAATAGTCTATGAATTATATTAATATGACGTACATTTCAGAGCCCTTACTTTCACCTGAGTAAATAAGTTGAGTCAGTACTTTTACTTTTACCAGTCTTTTTTTTTACACCAGTATATGTACTTCTACTGGAGGAAAGGATGTCCCGACTTTTGACACCTCGGGTGATCACTTGAGATTTGCTCTCAGATGAAGACGAACCTGAACAGTTTTTGTTTCTAAGGAATTTGTCACAGGCTGTCACTGTAACTGTATATTCTGTGGGACTTTGTTCACAGTTCAGTGAGTCTCTGCAGTCACTGTCATTAAGTCTAATTCGTTCACATTTTTTGAATTTGGTGTCTGATCTGATTCTGGGTCAGATTAAAGCAGTTTTCAAAGGGAGAGCTGCAGAGAGAGTCTCTGCAGCAGGACACGTCGTCTCCCTGCTGTCTGGGTGTCTTGCGGAAATGTCATGAATGGTAATGGTGCGTTTGCACAATTCAGTCCACATTAAGTTATCAGCAAGTTGTTTTTATTGCAGCACATTTTTGAGCCTCAGGGCAAATATTCTTCCCCTGTCAGTAAACAATAAGAGACCTTAACAGATGCTGGAGGTTCACAGTTCAGTTCACAGCTCAGCTGCAGGAGGAAACAATCAATAACAACAATGGCTGTACAGTAGCAGTTATACACCGTTTATTAAGGGAACACAGTGGCAGATATAATGGATGTGAACCTTTGTGCTGAACTGCAAAATACAACCAGCAATTTTTTATGTTGGGGTAAATTAATGTTTAACGCTGCTGCCACAAAAGTTTCTTAGAAAAGTGGCCAGGAAGTTGCACACAGAGTTGTACACAGTGGTGGAGAGTCAAGACGATTTTATGCACACTTTTCTTAGCTTGGCTTCCTTGGCTAGTCGGCCGCCAGGTGTTTTATGCATATGAGGTCGAACAAAGCTGAGTTACGGGCATGTTGTGTAGAGACGAGGACGCTTTTAAACCTGTCACAGGGATGTGTGTTTCCTCTGCAGGGTGAGACAGTTGGAGATACATGTCAGAGCAACGGTGGGAAACAGCCACAGCCGGCCCTGGGCATAGGCAGTATAGGCAAATGCTAGGGACGCCGTCATCCGAGGG
>OMLP01023972.1:9431-22443 GCA_900302685.1 Spondyliosoma cantharus | reverse complement strand
ACGTTATTCATTTCGATCATAGAAACAAACGTTAGCAGCACAGCTAGCGCTAGCAGCATTAGCACTGTCCTGGTACGGGCATCCGGTCTCCAGCGTGCTGCTGTCCAGCGGCTGTCCAGCGGCTGTCCAGCGGCTGGCTGGACAGGGCTGAAATACAGAATCTTACATTTGACACTTGGCCAAATTCGAGTCCTCTTTAGGTCTTTGCATAGATTGCCATAAACTATATAACGTTTTAAAAGGGGAGGCAAAAATGAAGGACAGTTCTGTCAAATATCATGCATAACGTTATTCCATCTGATATGTCCATCCCTAGTCAACAGCTAACGTTACCATAAATAATAATACATCTTGATCTTTACTGAGAGAACAGAATTGTGCGTCTTAGAGCCACTCATCATCAGGCTGAAACAAGTGGACATAAACGGGAAATTTCTATAGACTATTGCGTTATTTTGCTTTAGTTTAGCGTCATTTCAGGAGCGCTACACTTATGCCACAACCACCGTGTTGTTCAGTATCGACTAGAGAGTTTGTTTACTACATCGCAGTATTTTGAATTTGGGTGTAGTAACCGCTTTTGGCCACATTCTTACATATGGCGCCTTTAAATTGGAATTTTTACTTTTTAGCTAAAAAATGTATCATCTGATAATCATGACTTACTATGGGAATATTTTTTTTCATCAAGTTTGACGTCTTAGTTTTGGGTTTTTTTGGCAGAAATGGTCTTCCATATATATGTTATCTGTCCTGTTTCAGCACCCTGGTCAGTGCCTGTCGCAGCCCACAGCGCTCCTCTGTCCTCTGATGGAGACGTGAGAACACATACAGGACATTAGGATGGTCAGATGTAAGAACACATACAGGACATTAGGATGGTCAGATGTGAGAACACACACAGGACATTAGGATGGTCAGATGTGAGAACACACACAGGACATTAGGATGGTCAGATGGACGCTTTAATGGGGGGCAGGCGGCGTTTAGCGTTTGACAGCGAGGAGCGGATCCACGTCATGACGTTATCGCGCCAGCCTATGAGGACCCGGCAGCGCGCTCATCGGCACAGGGAGGCTTTGATGTAGAGAAATGTTAAATACAAAGAGAAACCAGAATAAACAGTCTGACGTGCAGTTTCATCCTGCAGGTGTGATCCGACTGAAGCGCGTCCTCATCTCCTGACAACGAGCCCTGGCAGGACATCACCACCGGGCCTGTCCGCCTCTCTGCGCCGCTGCCGGCACCGGGGGACGCTATTGTTCGGCCCGCTTTTACCTCCATGTCCGCCTCTTTAAATCACATAATGCGCAGGGATGTTTCCACCGAGGACCGTCAGCTGTGGAGCTGAACAACAGCTGCTGTGTTGCGGAATGAAGGCGCGCAGCTGCGCACACCGGAGCTGAGGAGCTGAGGAGCTCATTATGATGGCGTTAGAGAGGAGGTGATAACAAGGACAAGGAGAAGAAGAAGAAGAAGAAGAAGAAGAGGAGGAGGAGGCGGACTGATGTGTGTTTTAAATGTGATGTTTTGCGCTCGGGGCTTGTTTTATGCGTGGCTTGTGAAATACAGATCTCATGTGAGGACATTTTAAATATGCATCGCGTTTAATGGCGCTCAGGCCTGTCGAGTCATTGTGTTTGTGATGTCTCAGCGCGCGACGGTCACAATCAGACGCGAATCAAAAGCTCCAACTTCCCTCGATCAGGGACCAGGGGGCCGCTCCTCGTGTTCACGGCGGACCTTGATTTATTAGCCATACAATTAAGGCACGCGGTGAATGCCAAGAGAGGAATCCCCCCCCTCCTCCACCACCTCCTCCACCTCCGCCGGTCCTGCAGCATCCATGAAGAGCTTTAAAACATCTGCAGGAAAAAAAAAAAACAGCAAACACTGTGTTTCATCACCCACAATGGAACCAGACTGTGATTTTCTTGCAGGTTTTGTATCATTTTTGTAAGATGCTGATGTTTCCACGATGTCAACTGATTTATATTTTCAGTGAAAATAAAAAAAAATCTTGGAGTCAAAATGTAAAAAAAAATAAAAAATAAAAAAAAAAAAATCAGTGAGGAAAGACAACACTTATGTGCAATCTTAAGGTACTTGAGTATTTCCATTTTTTCCGGCTACTTCCACTCTACTCCACATTTACTGGGTAACTCTAGTGACTGGTTACCTTGAAGATTCAGATTATTCATTATTGATGGGCTTTTACTTGTAACCAGTCAGATAGTGATGTGGGCGGGACTTAGAGGACATTTTTACATTAAAGGTGCACAATTTAGTTTTTATCAGAGGAGAAATATATTCACTGACTGATTTCTTTCTGCCTAAACAAACTAAATAAACAAACTCTCGCTGTTTTCGTGACTGAATAAACAAACTGACCTTAAAGAACAACACGATTTCATTCTGTGTACTTTGTTTATATGTGGCGGACCCTGCCATCTTTCTAGCTTCAATGTTCAGGGGACCTTATTTTCTCCTGAGAAAAGCTCAAAATAAATATTTCTGAGTTTATATTATCACCTCATTAATATTGTCTCCAAAACTACAGAGTGCCCCTTTAATCTATTTTATAAGCAATCAGACACAAACAAAAAACAAAAACAAATACCAATAATCGGACAAATGCTGAATTTTGACCCTGATAATCAGTTTATCCCTAATTATTATGAAATTATCAATCCCTTAATGTAGTTCAAGTCAGAAAGTAAGCAGGTGAAATCCTAATTTACAAAGTCCAAGGTGATCTGAAGTTAAATCATTTGTCATTAATTTACTCAATATTCAAAATAAATAATCTGCAACTATCTTAATAGATTTGTCTTTTCAGACAAACAAAAAAAAAAAGCCAAAAATATCTGAACTCAAATGTGAAGATTTGTTGAGTTTCTTTGTCATATGACCAGTGAACTGGATATCTTTTGGTTTTCAACCTGCTGTTCAGACAAAATAAACAAAAGTCTGACCAACAGTCCAAACCCCAAAGACACTCAGCAGATTAAGATAGATTTAAGATATCCAGTCCTCACAGTGAAGAGGCTGCAGCCGCAGAGGACTGGGAGTGTTCGGTGAGTGAACTTAAACGGATCAGCTGTAAAAACGATAATCCCACTATTTGTGTTTTTGATTGACAGCTGACCTACCCGCCCGCTGGACCTCCTGAACAACAACCTGAATGTGCCCGTGCTCCTCTCTTGTACTCACTCGCAGATACCGGCCACCTAAATAAGGCTTTAAAATTAAGATCCATGAATTATTCACTGAGAAATTAACGCAAATGATGATTCGTACAATGTTAACGACAGAAAGGCATCCGTACCAAAAACAGATCCATCCTCAATCCAAATGTTGTGGAAATCTGTTCAGGTTTC
Organism: Spondyliosoma cantharus; assembly: GCA_900302685.1. Lineage (NCBI taxonomy): Eukaryota > Metazoa > Chordata > Actinopteri > Spariformes > Sparidae > Spondyliosoma > Spondyliosoma cantharus. The sequence continues at coordinate 19,063 of OMLP01023972.1, read as the reverse complement.
AGTTTTTGTGTAAGCCTGCTGACAAACTTGTGATAAAACTTATATATAATAATAATAATAATAATACAACATCTGACATAATAAAAAGCCCACAGAGTACAGATAAGTATATCTTTAATAATGATCATGACCAAATCTAAGAATGTGATGGTGACCTCTGATACAACGGATATTTAATTCAGGGATGACTTAAATTTTTTTTTTTTCTTTTTTTGCATAAATTTTTCTATATTCCAATAACCAGTAATATAACTCTGATTGCTCCACAATCATACTCCCTCTCTTTTCTTTCACTCTTGCATACACACAATACAGCAAGCAATTAAAAGAAAAGAAAAAAGAGTCACAAACATATACCATATAGGCTAGTCTCTGGGTTTTCATACACTTGACAATAAATCAGTTAAGTATAATGCTACAGTTAAACATTTTGAGGCGATCTCAGTTAGAAATGCCGTTACATTAAAGCTTACATTGTCTGAGGATGAAGTGGACAGGTTATTATAGCTATGAAAATGATGAGAATGCCAAGATTATAATCATGTTAAGAGAGAACAAGAAACGAAAACCAAAAAAAAAAAAAAAAGAAGTGACAGGCCTGGCTTTGAGTTTTTAAAAAGCAGTACATGCTACATTTTCCTCCAGATTTTCACTAACAGAGACCTCTGTTGGAACAGCGACGGGAACAGAGGGAAAGTAAAGTCACAGGGGGGGAAATCAGACAGAAAGCAAATTTTGTGTTGATAAAAACCTGAACTCATACAGTATATTTGTATTTCCATCCTTTAAATAAGAAAGAGAGGGACCACCTTTAAGAGCAATTGATCTCTAGACGTCTTTTCCCTGAATCTCTATAGCTGAAAATTTTGAGGTACAATTCTGGAAAAAAAAAAAAAAAATTACAAATTTCATTTTGTACTAGTGCTGAACAGAAATGTTAAGGCTCCACTCTGGAGACACGAAATCCCACATTTTTGCCACTAAATTTAAATCAGTTTATAAGCCAGGTGATACATTATTCAAAATATTTTTTCTAACATTTACGCTTCCTAACATCACAACCTTGCACGATTAAGTCTATGCATACAGAAACTCTCAGTGTACACATTCCTCCACCAACGTAAGACGCCCCTTCACATTGAAAAAAAGGGGCTTTATAGAAGTTGTTTTTTTTTTTTTTCTTTTCTTCTGATAATATAAAATACAACTGGCCACACACAGATAGCAGACGTTTGTCAATAAAGTGTTGTTCACTCGTTAAGATTAACCAATACAAGCACTTAACATTTCTCCAACACACAAACCACAAAGTGAACAGTCACTGAATATCAGCAGCATGTTGTCAAGAGATTTCCAAAAAACAGACGTGCAGATATTTGTTACTTATATTTAGTTTAAGAATGCAAGTTCCGGGGTAGCGATAGAGTTTTATAAGGCTAAAAAATACAGAAAAAACAAGAAAATATATATTATTGAAGCGATTCGACTGGTGGAACTAGCTTCATCCCTGCACGCATCTTGAAGACTAGGGAACCAGGAGCGACGTGGGTCAAGAGTTTGACGTGGGCCGAAGTCAACAAAATGAACTAGAAAAAAATATTAGTTTTCAATTTCTTTATGTCCTCGTGTTTCCTCTTTAAATCTAAATTTCGTCGGCAGCCGTCTTCTGTTTACTTCTGACGGTCCTGGGGAAGGAAAAAAAACAAAAAACAAAACATCAAGACATTTTTAGACGGATTAATCAATATTACATCACCCACACCTAAAATACAAACACTCATTTTTCAACCAGGCATCACACCAGACTGTGCAACAGACCCGCCGGCTCCATGAAAACAGCACGACCTCTTTCGTGGTCAAGTTAACAATAAAAAACATCTGCGTACCTATTCAAAATAAAAAGGCACCAAAACTACTTTTTTACGGTTTACGAGAAGGCGTCATGGTTTCGGTTATAATAACCGCTTCCTCAAAACCACCAACAGCTGTTTGTCTCACACAGAACTCTAATGCTGGTCACCTCCGTGAAACTCCTATAAATAATGGGGATGGGACAGAAGCCTGCTATTAAAACAGGCTCTGGGGTTAAATTATGAAATACTAATACACTTCTTTTAGCTGTACTTGTTCAAACATTTTGGTATTGACAGAGGAATGACAGCACTCCTTTCCACAGACACATGTTGGGCAAGACGCCCATCTTCAAGGTGTATTCTGGCAAAATTGCTATAAAAAAGAACCAGTGAGAATACCAATGAAGAACCAAACTGATAGGGAGTATCAATAATATTAGTAGTATCGATAAAAACCTAACGATACTCATCCCTAATGAATAAACCACCTAACCATCTCTGACCTCCTAATTAATGGCTTTTCCGATTGTGGTCGTCCTTTGCTTCCATCATTATCGACCCTTGCTGGTACCGTAACTTCATACTCGCCTGTACTTTTCACACCTAGGCGCGCTGAATCGTCACCCTCACACAACTGACCACTAGTGGAACCGGAGGGTCTCTAACACACTACGGCATGAGACAGGGCTGTGTTGTTTTTTTTTTAAAAAAAAGTGAGTAACAAAAGTCTTAGCTATCAATAAGAGACTCTCAGTGGAATTATATCATGAAAATGTGACCATGTCATGTTATCATTTTAGCATAAATAGATGATGTACAACAGTAGAACACATTTAATTGCATCAAATATCAACTTATCTGTGATTCTGCATACATTTGTCTAACAGGGATATCAGTCAATATCAGGCAAAACCCAGAAAGAGAGAGAGAGAGAGAATAAGTGAACATTACCTGATCAAGTCGGGATCGGCTCGGTATTGAGGCAGGCTCATAGCTCTGTAAAAAAAACAAAAAACATACAAAGTCTTACAGAAGAGTCACATTAGAAAAGGACATCTCATCACTGTTAACACCAGAAAAACCAGCTACCAAACAAGCTAACAAGTAACGGAGAGTACAAATGTCATTAGGCAGGGAGGGGGTGGTTAGTTTTTTTTTTTGCTGAAGGGAGGGAGTGGTCTGTTTTGTGAGAACAGGGAGTGTCTTTCAATTTTATATTTCTACCTTCCTTTCTGACATTTATACATAAAAGAAGAGATTAAAGTCAACAAGACGGCTTTCACGCGTGCCATTTGTTACAAAGGTGTGCTTCGCTGGATACGAAACACAGAGGTTTTGCGTGTACCAGCGTTTTGTTTTCATCATTAGGGCCAAGACACACCAGAGTAACATAAAAGAAGTGGCTGACTGATGTGTCAGCCCATGTACTGACACACTGTACTGCGTTTGTTCTTTGATAGCATCTTTGACATCTACTCAAACTGTCATTTTCTTCGCCTGTGAACCGACAGTGTCCAACCTAACGCCAGTGAAAGTGTTTGTATTGATGAATTATTGAAGCATTTTGGATTAATCAGATGTGGACACTGAAATAATAATCATGAAAAAGGATAACTCATTTGTATGCAAGGAAGTGAACGACGCACAGGTTTTCTAAACAGTACATACTATAGACAAACACTGTAATTGGTTGTAAAGAGGAAATTACCCAGTTACATTTTATTTTATTTTGGAATTAAATCCGAGTCAAATAGAGGCTTCTAAAAAAATATAATATTAATAACTCTGGGGAGGACCTTGCTTTACTTTTTACAAACTGAACCAAAGTTTTCTCCACTTCTGTCATTATAGTTCGGTCCCTGTACATCTTTACTCCTCTAATTAAAGTCTGAAGGAAATCACTACCTTTTTCACCACCTCCTCCTCCTCCTGCTTCTTCTCGTAGTGGGAGAAGTCATCAAAGATGGAGGTGGTGTGTTTGTACTGGGCAATAATCTTGAGCACCTGCTTCGCCTTTTCCAGAGGAACTTCTTGAGTGTCACGTGAATTGGTGACTGGCTTGTTGTCATTGTTCTCTAGGCGGATGTGGCGCAGCTGGCTATTTGGCACGTCCTTTACAAACAACCAGTTCACGTCAAACTTGCCCTTCCACTTGTCCTGCGCCCAAACGCCAGCGCTGGTGCCGTAGTCCACAGGCGAGCGCATTTCGGCCACGCCGCAGAAATGACCGCTGCCGTTGACGCTGAACAACAAGTAGACGGGGCCTTTAGCGTTCATAGCTCTGAAGGCTGAGTCCAAACGTTTGTTGCCGTGCTCCGTGCTGCACCAGATGGAGTACTTGATGGAGCGGTGGATGTCGTCCTCGGAGTAGCTCTTGATGATGAACACGCGGCCGTTTTTCAGGTTCCAGTCGAACTCCTTGGGGTTGTAGCTGTGGGCTGCACGCAGCTTCTCCAGCACAGGGTGGGACTCTGACCCCGGCTCTGGAGGCACACCCCCACCCCCTCCACCGTTACCAACACCGCCGCCGTTAGAGGAGCCGCTGCTGTCCAAGCTTCCACCGCCATAGCACAAGTTGCGGTTGCGTGGGGCTACCCAGCGGGTCTGAGGTGTTGGAGCGGAGTTGTGGTTCTGATAGGACTGCTGAGGAGGTGGAGGACCCTGCATGGTCATCTGCTGCACAAGGGACTGGGCAGACTGCAGGGACTGCTGGAGGGGGGGTATGAGACTGGGAGCATGGGAGTGAAGCTGGGGCTGGTGTTGGTGTTGGTGCTGGTGCTGTTGGTGGTGGTGGTGGTGGTGGTGATGGTGGGGGGGTAAAGGAGGGGCCATTTTGGTAATGGTCCCTTTGTTATCCCATGTATCAATGTCCATGTTGTGTTTAATGGGGGGTGGAGGCAGAGCTCCACCCAGGGGTGGTCCAGGTTTGTTCTTGGTCTTTTGCTGCTGCAGCTTGGCAGGTTTACTCGCGATAGCAGCCCATGACGTAGGTTTCGGCGGGGGCATCCCAATTGGTGTGCCACCGTTGCCTGTCGCGACAGCCGCAGCTACACTGCCACCTCCACCAATCACAGAACCACTCTTCACACCTGAACCACCTCCTGTCACATCCCCACCTATTTTGAGGCCCAGCATGCCCTGCTCCAGGCTGTTCATACCTGGAGCCTTGCTCAGGGTGTCACTATGAAAACCTGTCTGGCCATCAGGGACTAAGGTGCCTCCTAGAGAGCTGGGTGGGTAGCTGTAACTGCCCCCGTAGGCTGAGCTCTGAGTCTGCTGACCCTGAGAACCGCTGGTGCCCCAGGCTGAGAAGGCCGGGTTCTCTGGGAAGAAGTTAAACCTGTGAGGATAGATGCTGCTGCTGAGCCCCCCCGGCTGCCCAAACACTGTGTCGTGCATGAAGTGATGGTCTCCATTGCTGAGGGGGGCATAGGGTGTCAGGTAGGGGATCGGTGGGTCACCTCCTGTAGACCAAGGAGCCTCACTGAGCGGGTAAGGAAACCCAATGGAGGGGGCATAGTAGCTGGACAGGTACGGGTCTGTCATGGATTGATAGCTGTTATTCTACAAACAGAAATAGAATGAAGATAATTTGTTAGGGCGGCAGAATGGGACAGGAATTAAATCAAAATGAGGTTATTTTAGGTTCACAGTACCTGATTAGACTGACTGGTAAGATAAGGCTCAAAGTCATTATCATGGACTGTGTCCTTCTGGTGGAGGGAGCCATTCTGCACTGAAACCGGAAAGGCTGCAATGAAATCAAACTGTTGTCAAAGCTGGAACACATTTTTTCCAAATAGGGCTGCACAGCATGGTAAAAAAAATTAATCTTATTGCGATTATTTTTGACAGATATTACAAGCTTATGATTTTTTACAGTTTTCGGAATTATCGTGTTTATCTATCACAATATACATTTCACTGATAAAAAGAATAAAATCATGATGACATTAGTTCCGTTCTGTACCAAACAAACATGTTGTCTTAAATCTAGAGAACATGATTTGTAGGCCAGGCCATCTCTGCAACACTGCAGGACTTCAATAGAAAGCTTGTTTGTCACACATTTCACCTTTTAACAAAAAAATTTAAGCTTCTTGCGACTTGGATACTGCACTCAGCCATGTTACGGCTTTGGTAACATTTCAATTAAGTGCATCCAAACAATAATGATGCCAAGTCTAATATGAAGTCCAACATATCTGCATGGTACCACTTCTAGTTAAATCAGAGATTTATCACATCATCACTAAAAAAATGCAACTATAATTTTATCTGCGCTACTGCCACTCATTTATTTCTGACAACACAACAACAGAGCAGTGTGAACCCCATTACAGCTGTACTGAAGATACAGTCAGAGAATTAAAGGGCAATTCCACCAATTTCACACATTTAACGGTGTTAAAAGGTCTTCTGGAGAACTACTGCATGTGTGAAAAAAGTAGTATAAAGTCTTTTGTGGCTGCAGAGGAAGCGGCACATAATCTGATAAATTGCTTCCAGTGATGCCACTCAGTGGCTACGTTGCGTTGTGGGTAATGAACGAGACAGCTTTATAAAAGCAGTCCACTTGGGTAGCATTGCAGTCCTACAATGATATCACCTTTTTTTTTTTCCCCCCCTGCATTATTCCTCCTTTTCAAAAGCTGGTGCCTACATTACCCACAATGCAAGTTAGCCACTGAGCAATAACACTGGAGGCAATTTATCAGATTACATGCAGCTACAAAAGGCCCTTTTTAAAAGAAAATGTTTTTCCACTTATGCAGTAATACTCACAAGACCCTTGGACACACTTTAAAATCGGTAGAGCTACCCTTTAATCACGATGTTCAATGATTAAAAATAGAATCTCCTGTCTGTCCAAATGTAACCTTTAGTGGAGCTGACCTTTTGAAAAGTGAGAGGTGTTTTACAATGATGAGCTGTTCGCTCTCACAATGATCTATCTTCATTTTACCATGAAGCAAACATGTCAACCAAAACGCTGCGAGTACATTATTTATTGCTATGTGGATGTTGTTTGTGTTTCTCTGATGACACAAGGGCTATAATACATGACACACGAGGCATCAGGTGACAGGTATGTAAACAGGTTTGTGTGTCATATTTTGACAGAGGAGCGTCTCTTACCTTTGCTTGCATCTTGTCCTTTCGATGTCTTGGTGGTCGCAGTGAAAGGAGGCACACATGTGAAAGGAGGGATAAAGAAAGCTTGCATGGGTCTCCAGTGTTTTTCAAGGCATCACACATTATCCTAGCTACACATTGAGATGTTCAGTCGTCTCATCTGAAAACCTGACTGACACAAAACGTAACAATAAAGATTTTATTGAAGGGAAAAAAAAAAAAAAAATGCCGGGCCGTGTTGGTGTGACAACATTTTGCCAGTGAGGTGCCCACTGGAAGCTGTGGTCCAGGCCTTTGGTTACCAGCAGAGACCAGTTTTCTAGCTAACCTCCCCTCAGATGGCTAACTAGCTGACTAGCAGGCACCGTCTTCAGATGAGGGGGGAGATGCACACACCGCACATCTCGCCTCTCTGGAGAGATAAAAAACCCGGAGCTCTTCTCCTCGCTGCTTACCTGAGGGTCAATACTAGCGGCAGACATCATTCATCCACCAGGTGTTGTGTCAGTTGAAGCCTCGACAAGACGTACAGTGTGAGAGCCGCACAAAACTCCGCCGAGGCTAATAGCTGAGACAGAAGAGAGAAGCTGCTCCTCTGCGTTACTTTGCTAACAGTTAAACACAGTTAGCAGCAGCGGTTAGCCGCTGTCTCTGTTCGGCGCGGACAGTTTGCTCGTCGTAGCCCTGCTGGCACTCCGCGCTGCCCTGTCGACATTAATCCTGCGGGGCTTCAATCCGCTCCGACCCCCTCACCGTTAAATTAAAATCCAACCAGCCTCGGTGGCCCTGCTCACTTGCCCCAATGGCAGCTTCATCCGGGGTCTGCGAGGCGGAACTGACGTCGGTGACGTAGACGACGCATCCGCGGCTACCTAGCAGCAGCAGTTGGTGCGTTCCATAGTAAGCGTGTTTACATTTACCACCTGAAACACTCGATTTTCTCGTTATTTCAGCTTTTAAAATGACTATAAGATCAACCTTATGCCTATAAAACAGCGGCAGTGCAATATTTTATTTTATAACAGAGACAAATAATAGGGAGTAAAGTTAAAACGAAACAAAAACACCTTTTTCTTATTATTTAAGCTTTTAAAATGAAAGTAAGATCAACCTCAAGCCTGTAAAACAGTGCAATATTTTGAGTTTTCCAGTGTTAGTACTTGAGAAGCAACGTTAAAACAAAAAAATCGTTCTCGTGCTATAAACGTGCTTCAGGACAAAACAAAACCAAAACAAACAAAACAAAACCAGAATATCTCATACATTTTTAATAATAAACCACTGTGTACAACATCTCGATGCAAACTGCACTGTAGACGTGGTTTATTTCATGGTACACTTAATAAGTTGGGGTGAGTGGGTTTTCACACTAAAATAACACATTATTAAATTATGCATTAAAAAAAAACATTTTAAAAAATTAGCTACTTATTTACATCTTTTTAAACACACTTTTCTTTTGTACTCGAGTGCTTAATATCCAGTGATTACCATCTCTTTCGTTCACACATGCACACTCACACACATACACACACGCGCAGAGGTAGATTTACATTTAGCTTTTACAGCATTCTTGGGTCGGAGGAATAACATATCATGTAGTAACATACTGATAATTCCCCTCTTGACTCCAAACAGTGTGGACACCAAGGTTCACATGATGTTTTATTTGACAAGCAGGCAAAAGCAATTTCACGATCTTCAGTTCTTTCCCCTTCTGTACGGCTTTTCTTCAACCATTTCTTGTGGTTATTTAGAATCTACGCAAAAACACAGAGGAAATACATTATGCATGAAATGTTGGGTAAATGAGATTAAATAAAAATGTGATAGCTATCGCACCACTAAACATACCAGCAGGTCAGTAGAAGAGCAACTGAGAGGGTTTGGATGGATGATGGAATTCACCAATGAAATTAACTGGAATCAAAGTGAGGAAAGAACAACGTAAAAACGTGACAGAGAGCAAAACAACCTCAGCGCGTTAACGAAAACATGACAATATGGAATGGCAAATTATGTCGAAACATTCTGTTACATTTTTGGGATAAAAAAAACCCTCTAAAATGTCTTGATGGATATTGTAATTATGTGCAGCATAAACGACATCTGTGGTTTCTGTAATTGATCAGCAGCACACTTACAGCTGTCCTCCTCGTCGGAGAAAGTGCTGACGACGTAGCAGGCATAAACAAATCCCAGGAGCTGCAGAAATTAACATAAAAATGTTCAAAAGTGAGTCAACACAATTAATCACACAATTAATGTTCTTTCTTTGATCTATAAAGGCTTATTCATCACAAAGCACACTTCAGAAATGGTCTCCTGACAACGGAGCGGCACAGGTGTAAATAATAAATTAATGATGACAGAATTAAATTTAGCTGCTTTGTTGGCGTTATATTTAGAAACACCCGTGTTCTTCTCTGCTATGACGAGTCAAAATGTCTGGTGTGTCTGCAGATCTACAGTCTCTGTGCCGTGAGACAAAACTCACACCAGCTTGTATCAAAACAATCAGTACATTGATTAAAAAACAAGATTATTTTGCTGTTTTTTTTTTTTCGCTTATCGAGCAGGACTGTGCAATTATCACCGCACCAGTTTCATTTCACAGGAAATTGTTGCTCACTCGCATACAAA
>OMLP01023965.1:0-33362 GCA_900302685.1 Spondyliosoma cantharus | reverse complement strand
TAATCTACCTAGTCGCAGATATTTTGCATATTTTTATAACTTTTTATTTATGCCATACATTTCATACAGAAGAAACCAAAACTAAAGCTGTGAACTTTTCATTTTGACCATTTGATTTCCTATTATGCAGCTAATTTTTATTTTACTGTTTTTTAAATGACCTGTGTGACATCCTGCACAAAAGTGCATGTATTTCTTTTAAAATATTGTACTGGCATTATGCACAAAATGTGCACTTTAATTTAGTGTTATTTTGATACGTCATATTAGTTACATCATGCATAAAAGGCACTTTATTTGTTTTTAAATGACATGTTTGTGCCACTGCTTAGTAACTGTTTAATAAATACAGTTTTGATCATTTTTTTTAGTTGTGATTTTACCCTTTTGGCATGAATGTTTAAAATCAGCATATATTAATGCAGTATGAACAATGTTTTAATGTAGACATGTAGAATCATCATACTGGTATGATTGTATGCATCAAAGTGTTAATTCAAGGCTAAGGGAAAATATTGAGATATATATCGTGTATCTTGACATGGCCTAAAAATATCGGGATATTAGTAAAAGGCCATATCGCCCAGCCCTACTTTCACACATACAGCGATGTGGAGAGGGGGGACAGTTTCGCTGCTACGCTGTTGCACCTGAAGGTAGTATCAGAACCGCAGCAGAGGTGAGCCGGCGTGTGAATGGACAGGCCAGAGGGTGTGACTGTCATCCTGTCCGTCCTACTGACTCTTCCTCACATTTCTGGCCAAAAAACAGCTTCTGTACCTGGCAAAAAAAAAACATTAACTCACCATGTGTTTGTCTGCTTCCACTATTGTGTTGTTGTAGTTACTATCTTGAAAAAAATGACTGCGACGGGCAGCCCTCCCAACCAAGACTTTGCCCTAGAAAACAGCATCCCTCCCTGAGAGTGAGACTCTACTGTCTACTGTCAAACTGTCAAACACTGGGTTCTCTGTTTGCTGATGGTGATTATGTAATTATGTAATTTAGAGCTGAAAATGTCGGCCGATACTTGTTTAGATTAAGAGGTGGACACCAGGGGAAACACCTTGAAAAAAACCACACAGATCTCAGCGTCATGCCTCTTTTTGGTCCGCAGCTCTGGATTGCTGTATGAATTGACACACTAGTACAGCTTTACACTGGAGACGTTTGGGTCAGAGTGAACAAACAAAGGAAATGGTGAGCCTTCGCTGCTCGATAATACAGAGTCTCTGTGTGAAAAGGGCTACTGACTGTGCTCCAGACGGGAGCACAACACGGGATACCAACTTTTGGGACTTTTCACTTCATCTAGTATCACTCAAAGTGACTAATTTCTGTCTTTTCACAGGTGATGTGTCACCCATCAGTATGTCCCCCATCAGCCAATCGCAGTTCATCCCTTTGGGAGAGGTATTGCTTTTGGCTATCTCTGCTATGAACTCCGCCCATAAGCCTGTCACTCAGGAGGCCCTCACTGAACACCTGCAGTCATGTTTTCCAGGTAAAACCAGCTCACACACCAATATCAGTCAACAGTCAACACCGCCCATCAGCCTCTGTCTAGTGCTACACAATAGGTTCATGTCAACACTTTGATTCTTTTGATTAATACTGTAATTGAGTTAGCTGTAATTATAGTGTTGTATTAAAGGGAGAAAATGGCCATTTCATATAATACCTACATTCAATGAAGTGCTGTACATTTCTGTTTCTTACTGGATCTCTTCTGTTGAATTGCATTTTTATTTTGTGAGACTGTATCTGAATGCTTTCAGTGCCCACCTGGATCACCCACAGCTTTCAATTACTGCTGCCATATTACATGTACAAAAAATGCAACACTTGTGATTGAAATGTGCCCACAACAACTGGAAAACTCTTCAAGGCTAAGTGTGCTAACCATTTTACCTCAGACAATCTTAAACAAGGGCTAGCAAAGTAAAAAGCAAGTTGCACTTTAAAACTAGCAGGAAATCATCAACAGTCCAAAGATTTGTAAAGATTTTTAGGGGCATCGTGGATGTGATTCTAAATGGAAACTTCCTCAAAATGAGCTTATAGCTTTGATCATGAAAGGGGAGAAAGAAAAAAAAATTCACAGACGACACAGTGTAGCATACCTGCAGCTGCACCTTTCACCTTTAACTGCATGGCCACTGCCAAAGTCTTAGATGTCAGCCAAACATAACTGGAAAGTCCCCCTGCTTGCACGAAGATGCAGGTCTGGTTCTCATGTGTTCTCCTCCTCTTAAGTTATGTCACCAACAAACAACAGTTTACAAATCTGTGGACTGTTACACATACATGCACAGGGCTGAATTGAAATATGATAATTTATTGTATATTTTTGTGATTAGGGCTGATCAAGTACTCAGTACAGATAATACTAGATAATACTAATAGATAGTACTTCTTACGAGTGTCAATCTGTAGAATATGTCACAGACTAGAGAATACACACACAACAGGTGAAGGGAAGTATTTTTTCCTGTGCACACTTTCCTTCTCTTCCTCTCTTTTTTTCCCCCCTGCTGCTTTCTTGCTCTTTCAGCATTGGTAAAGGAAAATCACGTAATCATATTTATTGATAATTATCAAAGGCAAACTCCATGTAAACAGATAGGGCGGGCAGGAGCCGAGCTGCAGCAACAACACTGCCTATATGGACAAACACAGAAGTGAGCAGCAGCAGCAGCAGCAGCTCAGAAACGCAGCCGCCAGACACTGCACAAGCATCCAGTGTGGCCAGCCTGTTAGAGATGCAAGCATCCATCATGTAAGAGGCCATTCTACAATTACGTGAATTATCAATGTGAAGTAGCAAGCTTGCTGCAGACCCACAGAGCATTATCTTAAAAGAGATGCAAGCATACATCATGTAGGGTCATACTACTTAAATCGGTGCAGTCAATACCCAGCCTACCACTTCAAATGCAGTGCTTTTATCATCACAAATTGAGGATTATATCTGTCTCTGTAAGTATCAGTATAGCTTTTGTATATCCTTATTATCAATTTTTTTTCTGGAGCGAGTGTAGTGTTTGCGCTAAACAGGAAACAATTGGTTTGCGCTCAGCAACAGGGGGAAAGCATCTGGGAGACCCTGCTCCAAAGTCTGTGTTGATTTACATATGCTCAATACACAACTGTCTCATGGCAAAAGGCTGATGACCACTGGGCTTCCTGAGTAAAACATCCTACTTCAGTGTTAGATTGATTACTGTTGTAATGTGGAATGGCTAAGAGTAAGTGCACAAGGCTTGTGGTATGACTTCTCACAGGGCTTGTCAGGTACTAACATAAAGTTTATTTTAATTTAAAGAGACTACCTTCACAAAATACCAAAATTTTACTCACAGGGATCTGTTAATCTGCTGCCTGTTAATCAATGTAGAATGCTTTGAGCCTTCTGTCATGTAGAAAGAAAGACACAAAATCATACAAAGAAAATATAACAAAGTAATAACAGCTAACTTATTTTCTTCTACACATAACTAAAAAAATGTGTACAAAAAGAACAATGACTATCAACTCAATAGTGAAAAGGCAACCAGGTGAACTCATCAACAAAAGATGCGCAAGGCCAAATATCTTTGTGGGATTCAGACAATATCATCATATGTGTATTATTAACACAATATCAATATTTATTTTTTTCCACACAGCTATTGTGACTATCTAATATATATATAATGAATATGTATGCCACTAGTCTAGGTGAGAATAAGACTCAGCAGCATATTATTGCACTTTAACCAGATATATTACTCAGGATATATGATACAAATATAAAATATTGCACAGGGGAATATTGTTCATTGTCAGTTTTTGGCAGAGTTCAGTTTTTGGATGGCATATGGCTAAAAAACGTTCTAAAGTCTAGAGGTGCTGTTCTTAATAGACCTGTAGTGCCTTCCAGAGGGCTGCAGACGGAAGAAGTGGTCTCTTGGGTCTGTTCTTAACATGAGCAAACATTCCTAACATGTTCTTAAGATGGTATTGAAGTATCGATCATTTTCAAGGTAATGCATTGAATTTTGAAATTCAAGTATAGTGACAACACCATTGTGCAGTGCACATTACCAGTTTGGATCTGGAACAGATTCTCAGTTACACTAGTCTCATTGATATAGAAGTGCTGCTATAGAGTGACCAACTTCATTTTGTACCATATATTTGGATATGTATTACAATGTGTAAGTGTGAGAGTTCTGAAGATTAATACCCTGTCCTGAACAGAACAGCAGCTTTTAGACACAGCTTGCTTCTTTCTACATCTCCTTACCTCCGTTTTGGCCTCCCGTTTAGCAAGACGCAGAGGAAAAAGGATGGAAAATGGTGTGTGTGTGTGTGCGTGTGCGTGTGTGCGAGGGCGCATGTGCAGTTACTCTGTCTGAGCGATGTTGCATCATTCTGACGAGGCTTAAAGGGTGCTATGATGTAACTGGCAGTAACACCGCCAGACTGACAGATGGAAAGAGAGCATCAGATACTTAGAAGCAAGAAAGGGGGAAAGAGGTTAGTGGAGACAGTAAAAAGGAAGTGAGAGAGAGAAAATGGAAAAGAAGCAGAGAAAATAAATGAGAAAGATATGAAAAAATAATGGGAGGGGTGGAAGCAGAATGGCTATCTGGACATTTATTAACTGAACTTCATACACAATGTTCATAACCTCACATGGTGATTCCCTTTATAGCTTCTTTTATTTTACTGGTAGTAGACAGTTATCTTTGGTATCTTTGCTTTTCTACTTGTTATGAAAATAAAAATTAAAATTATGACATTAAAATAAAGTTATTCCGTCTTTTTGCATTGTACATTTATGCAGACAAATCATTTTTTAAATGCATCTACAGAGCTTGTATAAAGGTGAAGAATAAAAGTACCTATCTTCCTTAAAAAATGTATAATGAATTAATAATTGACAAAATTACAAAATCTTTTTTTCTTTATCTCTGTGTAATCTTTGACAGTTGATTCCAGCAACAAGGTTTGTGAGCCACTAGTATAACAGTGTTGGTATCACTTTTTTCTCTGTTTGATAAGCTCATAGTTTCTAAGTTTGTTGCCCTTAATGTCAATAAGCTACTTTCAGAGATAACGTTAGCTAGCTGAATGTTAAATTACGACTTTAAGGGCCGCAATGGATGGACAGGGTCAAATACCTGTAATTTCATGCTCCTGTCATACAACACATGCATGTATGAAGTGGGTCTACTTAAATTGCTTACTGTATCACTGTATTTTGGTATATTTTGCTACTTTTTTACCTTTATGGTCCCTTCTACTGAAGCATGGGCATTATAGAGATCCACTCATCAACATAGCTCGGACCTACAGCTATTACCTACAGCTCTACCAAGCCTTCCTCTGGCTAATGTTTGGTCGCAGGAAAATAAAGTTGATGAGGTTCACTCAGCAACAGGAAATCGGAGACTGCTGTGTGCATATCGTCACCGAGACGTGGTTAACCCCTAACAACCTGGATGAAGGTGTTGATAAAGGTTTTCAGTCATCTGGGTCATGGTAATTCTAAGTGCTGTATCATAGGAAACTGGACTTGTTTCAGTTTCTTGAGGACGTTTCACCTCTCATCCAAGAGGCTTCTTCAGTTCTCTCTGTGTGGGTGTGTCCTTACAGAGTTGTTAAGGACATGTGTGAGCTCCGAGTTTCAGAGTCATCAGACCCACTTGTGAACCCACAGCCTTCATGTGGGTTGCTAGTGCTAGGTGAGCACAGGTGTGATGGTTGTTAAGCTGTCTGGGGAGGGAATTCAGTACTGCATTGTAGTTTAGTTAGGCCATAATTAAAAGAGAATCTAATGTGGACCTGTGTGAAATGTCCCTGCTCTAACTACTTCTTTTCTCTGATTATACTTAGGTGTTCCCACACCAACGGAGGAGGTTCTGCACCATACATTAAGCATGCTGGTCCGTGAGCGGAAGATATACCCAACATCTGACGGATATTTCATTGTAACCCCTCAGACTTACTTCATCACTCCAAGTCTTATCCGAACCAGCTCTAAGTGGTACCACTTAGAAGAAAGATCCGCTGACCGACACCAACAGCAGCAACATCAGAACCAACAGCAGCATCAGCAGACACAGTGCATCTCCCCTCTCTCTGGCACTATCACCCCGTCCACTTCCGGAGTTGTGCGAGATAGAACACACCCAAAATCCAGTCAAAACAACAGTGGGGGAGGCGGTGGGGATTCTTTTTATAACAGTCACCGTGGAGAGGACCTCCCTAGCCACCATACAACCCTGCAGCGCCGATCCCCCAAAGACCACCGGGAGGCATACTCATTCCCACACTCTCCACAAACACCTCCTCAGCAAGCAGGAGGCAACACTGAAAAGAGTCGCAGCACCCTCGGGTTCTCTTTCAAGACGGACACACTTACCAAGCACCGAGGAGGGGGCGGTGGGGGAGGAGGAGGAGGAGGAACTGGAGAGGTAGACAAACAAGCAAGTGGAGCAAGTGGCACAGGAGGTCGGAAATTTGGTTTGAAACTGTTCCGTCTGAGCTTTAAAAAGGACAAGACGAAGCAGCTGGCCACCTTCTCTGCACAGTTCCCCCCCGAGGAGTGGCCTCTCCGTGATGAGGACGCACCCAGCCAGCTGCCACGCCATGTAGAGATAGAGATCATCCGCAGAATTAACCCTGACCTCACCATTGAGAATCTCGCCCGGCACACAGCAGTCATGAAGCGTCTTGAAGAAGAGCGTGCCCAGAGGAGCAAAGCATCATCAGCCAATCAGAGCTCTAGGAGCAGAAGAAGTGGGGGTAGACACAGAAAGCAGTCTCAGACCAAACTTAGCCGCTCACATAGCAAGACAAGGGTGTCCCGTGGTGAGCAAAGCGACGCTTCCCGTCTGGAGCTGGCTGACAGGGACTACAGAGCCTACTCATCATCACTGGCTCGGTCACCAAGAGAACACGCCATGGCCATGGAGCGACAGCGGGCCCGGCTACATCTGGCACACAGCAACCCCAACATCCTTGACTCCTCCCACTTGCCTGTGACCCCTGAGTGGGATGTGTCCGGAGAGCTTGCCAAGCGGCGCACAGAAATGCCTTTTCCCGAGCCAAGCCATGGCCCATCAGCCCACCACTCCAAAGTCCACCGCTCGCACTCCCACACCCAGGAGAGGAAGTCCAGGAATGAACGCAGTGATAAGGCCAAGGAACGTTCCAGATCCATGGACAATTCTAAAGGACCACTTGGAGCTGGGTTGATTGGACCACCTGATTATTATGATGACCGCAGCCGTTACTATACTGATGATGGCACCCTGCGAACCAATCAGAGCTCTTCTCACTACTCACGTGCCACACCCCCTGCAGCTAAGCTGCCTGTGGATTCTCTGGGGTTGGATGATGGCAGGAGCTTAGAGAAGAGTAAGAACAGGGACAGCTTGCCAGCATACTCACCCAAACCCCTGTCCACCTCTGGCCCTCCTGATGATTACTTCCACTATACAGGATTCTCTGAAGCTGTTCTCACAGTAGCAAACCCACTAGGAACTCTGGGCAAAAGTAGCCACGATGGATTGAAACTAGGCAGCAATGACAGGCAAACAGACAGGCTGACACCCCATCCCCTGGAAAATAAGGAGGACTTCTCAAAAGTGGGACCTAAGGGTGGCAGCCTGCCTCCAATACCTCTCTCCACCCCTGACCTCCCCCTTCCTAATGGACGACCTCCCCACAGTGCCTCCTCAGGTCAGGAGAAACGTAAGGAGATATTTAGTAAGGACACACTTTTCAAACCTCCTCCGAGCCTCCCATTGTCTGGCTACAGCTCTCTGAGGAAACCCTCGGCCCTCGCCTCCAGTACTTTGTCCTTTTCCTGCGATGCACTTGATTCCCAAGAGGCCTTTGACGCTCCAAAACCTCTGGTGGCCACACCACCTGCTCACCCACAGGGGCTTGAACCCATGACCACCGCTGCAGAGGCCTCCTTTGACTACTACAATGTCTCAGACGACGATGAACTTGAGGAGGGGGGGACTAAAGGTCGAGGAGAGGATGAGAAGGCTGGAGGAGGCATTGTTGGGATGGGAGGTGGTGGAGCAGGGACCATGCAGTGGCTATTGGAGCGAGAGAAGGAGAGGGATCTACAAAGAAGGTTTGAAAGAACCCTCACCTTCCCTGGTGCTAAAGAAAACCTTCCAGAGCCCAGTCAGAACCAGCAGTCGGCCCACTCTGCTAGATTGGACAGTATGGATTCTAGCTCCGTCACTGTTGACAGTGGATTCAACTCACCACGGTGAGAGCATGTATAAACATACTTCATACATACATACCATTATACCCTATTTCTGCACCTGTTACTATATTGGCACATTTACCATTCTCATTTTCTGTTTATCAAATGGTACAAATTGCATTATGGGATTATGAGTATGAGTCATTCATTCCTCTTTAGTCTAATATGAAGGTTACGGTGAGGCTGATGATATTTTAGCCCCGCTTCATGTTGGTTTTCTTTATTTTATAAATAAAACAGTATTATAGAAACAATGGCATTAATAAAAGACAATATAATATGAATAAAGTACACCCCAAAAACATAATACCCGAGACACATAAAAAGATTTATAAATATAATATAAAACTACACAAAAAAGTAAAGTACAGAAACCTCAGTCAGTGCACTAGCATACTGTTGCATAGTTCTATAGCTTTACTTGTCTTGCTTTTCTTGCAATAAAGTCATCTATGACATCATCATAAGACAGCTCCTGTGAGACCACATTATTTATAGTAATAATAGAAAGTCCACTAAGACATTCTTGCCCCATGGTAAATCTCAATTAGGTTTTGATAAGTTTGACTTTAGAGAAGCTCCTTTCAGTAACAGCCACTGTAACAGGGAGCGTGCCAGAGATTCTAAGAGCTACCCACATATTAAGGTACATTTCTGTCAGCTTCTTCTCATGCAGGAAGGTCAAGAGTTCCATTTCCATCATTTGTCAAAACAGTGCTCAGGTTTTGACAATACTTTACTGTTTAATAACGAATGCCCCGGCCATATTACTTTAATTTCCATGCAATATTGTTGAAAAAACAAAAATCTGAAGTATAATATTGACCATCTCATGATATGCTAGCCTAATAATCTTTAAATATGTTCTGCCCGTGATAATTTTTGTATTTGTAAGTATTTGGTTTGAATATTTCACCGGATGTGTGTGGTTACACATAACCGTAAGACACATTAACGATTAGGTGAAACATTTTCAGCGGAAATGACATTGCAAAAAATATTTTTCATCAGAAATTCCTCACGCAGTGGCAGATGATAAAAAAGATGCAATCAGTTTATAAAAGTGTGTTCACAAATCCTCTGTGTATCTTGGGAGGTGAGAGAGGCCACACACATCATAAGCAATGTAGTGCATGTCTTTGTTTTTATTCAGTGGACATTTCAACAGGTCTCCCAGCCCCCTACACTCATCTGACTACAGAACTTTGGCCCACACACATAGAGCTCAGACAGACCTCAAAAGGGAGAGCCGCTGCATCCGGCTCTGCAGTCTATTGTTTTGGCTCTGCATAAACTCTGATGAAACTGTCTAAACTTGGCAGTGCTGATAAATTGTACACCAATAATCTGTTACTATACTGTCTATTCATCCCCTAGCATGCTGTTAGAAGAGTTTTAGTGTAGTACTTAGCTAAAACAGAGAAAACTTGTGGACTGGAAGTCCCCACCCTTTTGTGTATGTACAGTTGAAAAGGAGGCTAAAGAACTCTGACCAAACTGTAAAACAGGGCTGTGATGAGCACACAGGAACCACCGTCAATTTGTTTCCAAAAATGTTTTCAGAAACATAGTGTAGTGGCCGGTTTAGCTGTAATACCTGTTGTAATTGTTTGATACCTGCTGGGTTAAAACACAGCCCGCCTTCTCTGTTTTCTCTGTTATTTCCCAGTGGCCAGCATTGTTATGCTACATCACCAATTTCCCAGTAGCTGGCAGTCGGCTGCATCTGTATATATTTCCAAATTGACAAGTTTACTTTTGCAATACAGGACCTATGTGTATAGAGCCTTCACAATCCTTAGAAAAACGAATCCTCTGGACCTTTATGGGTTTGATGACCTGATGCTTTCTGCTTTGGTGCTGAATGTTACTGAATTTGGTCAGACTAGCCAACTTTTAAACCCTATCTAATATTTTAAGTTCACAGGCAATGACAAAATGATGAGTCTTACAGAAACTCATGTAGGTGTTACAGAAGTTTGACGTGTGACATTGTGTGAGGTGGCTGCTCTGTAGGTGCACTCGATTGCACTGTAATTGTGTGGAGGACTGAATAAAAATTTGTATAGGGCATTTATGAAATAAAATAACAAAATGGATCTATTGGTAAGGTAGAGAAGTTGCTATTGAGAAGCAGTAAAAATTGGACAAAATATTGTAATATTTGCTCAGGCCAAAAAATATTGAAAATGGGTTATATTCAATTTGCAGGATACTCCAGTATCCTCAAGTAAGGATCTCACTAGAAGGCAAAAAAAAAAAATGTAAACTAACAGACCACATGCAAGAACATGGATACCTCCCTCCTAACAGTGGGAAAGATTATTGTCTTACCACTGAGAGTAATGGCATAATTGTTAAGTAGCAGCATACTTACTTTGATTCTACTTACAATGATTATATTTACAATGATTATTCAAGATAAGCAGAACAGAACCAAATTTTGTCTGAAATGTGTCAGGTGTGCCAGGCATCATGGCATTCTTGACACATTTCAGTTTAAATTTATCATAACTTTAACCAAATTTCCAGAAAAATTTAGAAATGCAAATGTACAGACAGTTGTGGCGGCAAATTAAATCGTTATCGGTGCCATCAAAACACTGCAGAGGAAAGGGGCACAATATCATAATGTAATAAGAGCACCAGTCAAACCTCTATTATAAATTAAAACAATGTTTCAGAAGTGTTAGTGTCACATGTGAGTCTTTGACCTAGCCGGCATTCATGTGGGTCATTAGTGCTAGGTGGGTCAAGATGTTAATGGGTGTTAAGCTGTCTGGGGAGTGAACTCAGGACAGTATTGTAAGTGGGTGATAAGTAGTGTCACCTCCTCTGTTTAAAGGTGTTCATTCCAATTTGATGTTTTCAGGACCAACATTAGCAACTCAGGCCTGCCAGTCTGCGCTTATATTAGAGGAGTTTTATCAAGTACAGCAACTTTACTGCTGTTAACTAGTGAGCTACCGAGTCAACAGCAAACAGGTTGCAATTGTTTTGTGCTTGTTAAAAAGAAGAGAACCATAATACATTGAAATGGCAAAGACTTTACATAACCCTCGGTTTGAAGTGTGCCTCTGAGAAATCTCTGTTTTGAGGGCCATGCAGCCCACCCTACCCCTTGGGTCACTCTACCCCTAGATGTGAATGAGCAAAATGGAGGGGTAGGGCTAATTGTTGTTTAGCCATTGATTAATTACATGGGCTGTGGGGAAAGGAAAACTACAGCGCTCCTGTTAATTTTCCTTTTATGAATCATGTTGACCAAAGCAAAATTAGGGTTCTTATGTCATCAGTACACTTTAATGCTAACGAACAATGTTCTAAGTTATTGGCACACTTGTCAGCATAGATTACAACTCAATAAGTTCGAGACTACCCAAATTAAATACAAATGATTTAGAGACAAGCAGTAAAGGATCATATTCTGTTTAACTTTTTGTTTCTTTTGAGATGTAGAATGCAGCTTACCCCCAAAAAAGCTTACCTGCTTAAATTGAAAATTGAAAATCAAATCAAATGCTGACCTTCAAAATTAAAAGTTAAATCAATTTGTAAATTTGGAGAATGTTAATTAGTCTACATGGTGGGCTGACATTGAGAGAATGTGATGGTTTTTTCAATTAACTGACTTAATGTGTACATACATTAAGCTTAAACACTACTGACATTTTGTCATTATTGTTAAGCCTGTAGGGAAGTGAGTGTTCTAATTCAACTGGTCATTAAAAATGTATTTTTCTAACCTTAACCCAATGAACACAAATGATCTTACTGGTCATGTGGTTATGTGTTTTCTCTTGTTTGTCTCAAGTACTTTCTTTGGTGTTGGGTTTGTAAAACCTCTCATTGTGTGTCTCTCTTTAGAACAAGAGAGAGCTTAGCGTCGAACACCTCATCCATAGTGGAAAGTAACCGTCGACAGAACCTTGCGCTGAGCCCCGGCCATCTAGGCATAACATCTGGCAACGGTCCCCCCTTCTCCTTCCGCACCATCCCAGAACCTGCCAGCACCCAACCTGAGAAACTACAGAAGCCTAGCGCCTGCCTTGCGTCAATCACCAGCGTCTAGAAGCAGATACAAGGGATGGGTGGAGCGCTGAGAGCCACTGGACAGAGGCCAGAAATAAAAGTCCCGCCTCCAAGGACTGTTACATCTTAAGTCTGACAGACTGTCTAAATCAGTGGAGCTGCCACAGGTCCGCTGTGGAGCTATAGCTGATAACACACAGACACACATGCAAACAGAGGATTTGTGACCACCAGGAAACTGATCTAGCTCTCTCTCTCTCACACACACACACACAGACACACACACACACACACACACACACAGACACACACACACACAAACACGCACACACACCAGGCCACTGGGCAGACTCTGACCATGTCATTCTACAGCCTCTAGTTTACACACAGCTGATGTGTTGTTTCACCTAAGTGGGTTCTAGTCGTGTGTATGTGGGTGTGTGTGTATGTTTGGTGGGAGGTGGTGGGGCAGGTGTTTGGGTGTTTGTATAATCTGTAATCTCAGGTCATGTTATTTCCACTCCCATTCCAGCTGCTCCAGATAAGTGCATCTCCCTCTAGTGACGACTCCTGGTGTTGCACACTGACGAGACACATCTCTGCTACCTACTATTACTGAATTTGTTAGCTCTTCATTAAATATACCACCTGCAGACACCCTGTTAGATGCAGTGCCACAGGAAGTCACATGAAAATAATTCTCTTGACTCTATTCCATTAACAATGTGAGGTGGTTTGTCAAATCAGTAACCTCTAACAAGGACTGCTTTTACTAACACCCACTGTAGAATAAAGCTAAGCAGTTCATGCCATGATTCTCATCTAAACTGCCTGAACACTGTTGCCAGTTTTAACCAGCTTGTAAGTGTCCTGTCCAACTGTTGTCACATATATTAACAGCCTATGGTGTAGCTCCAGGAATGAGATTTTTGATTGCAAACTGTTGACACTTTAGTAGAGACAGATTTGCTCCAGTTTTTTCCCCCTCTTTTTATGTGACCCCTGATTGCCCATGGGATGTAGCTGTGTTGTGTTTCAGCTCAAATCCTCTGCCATTCCAGCCAGTCTGCCAGTGTCCAATGGACACATGCTCTTTTCTCCATTCCACTTTCGTAAAAAGGCCAGGTGTGTTTTTCCCAAAAAGTAAAGTTTATTAATGACTGAGGGTTAGAAATGATCTGTACAGCACAGAGACAGACTAAGTGGTAATGAAACATAGCAACGTATTTGAAATAAATAAACAAAAAGTAAAACATTAAAGAAATCTGAGAGGTGACATTTGAAAAGCTAAATGCAGTATTTACATTGCAATACAAGTCAATGTATGTAACTGCCAATATGTATTGATGGCTAACATAAAATTCAGTGGCATGCTCCATTCTATTACTGTCTTTGTTTTAAAATACTGTACATATAGCAAAACTAGTATTCTTGTTCATAGAGTCACTTCACAGTGGTGTTCAAGTACAGGGCCTGTGTCCACATAGCGTTGTTTCCTGAGGGCCAGCATCTTTTTTTAATTGTTTCCAATGAAGATGCAATGCAATTTATTGAGGTCCTGCCAGTGAGATCACAGATTGCAACAGCTGCCATTCCGGCATGCAGAACACATGTTTTTGTCATTTCTGCTCGGACGTAAATGTATTAATACTAACTGCTGAGCTTGCTACTTGGTCACAGCACTAAACCCACAGTTAAACATCATCTTATTCCTTTTACAAAGTTTTACAAAGTATCACTGAGATTTATGGATATCGGTGACTAAAAGCAGTGTGGTGACACAAGAAGGTTATTATTTGGAGCACAGAGTGGTGATCATGTTGTAAAGGATGTCTTCTGGGTTCAGGGATTCAGGGTTCAAATCTGACCTGTGGCCCTGTGCTGCAAGTCATCCCCACTCTCTGTCTTCCTGAATAAAAGGCCCAAATCAAGTAAATAAATTGTCTTACATAGCTTTAAAAGATAACTGTACAGACGTAGATAAAGCATTTAGATTCATAAAAGAAGGCGTAGTAGTCAGAAAATGTAGGCTAGTCATGAAGATAATTTGGTCCTCATTCAAGCATGGTCATACTACAGCACAATGTCACCATGTTCCACCATGATCTGTAAGCCATGCTCTCTCAAAATTAATCCTGAGGCCTGATTTATTATTATATATTGTTTTGTATTAGGACGAGCTGAGGTTACATGTGGACCAATGTGCACATGAACACCTGAGCAGGAACTGCATAGCATCACAGTCTTCCCTTTTCTTTGTATTGTTTTTCTCTAGCTCTTTAGAGCTCAGGTGAGACCTTAGGTGGTCAGAGGATGGTACCTCAAGTGTTTCATTTTCATTGCTGTTACTGCTGTGACATCTGAATTTTCCTCTGGGGATTAATGAAGTCTTCTCTTCTCTTCTCTTCTCTTCTCTTCTCTTCTCTTCTCTTCTCTTCTCTTCAGCATTGCACTGAACACTAGATTGCATCATCACAGCAGGACCTCAATAAACACATAAACTAAAAGAAAATAATTTTATTTGTTTTTATGTGGACAGATGTCACCATTTATTGCTTGGATTCCTTTTGCGGTTGAAGTGAGAGGAGGATGGGGAGAGATTGGATAGAGATAAATAGAACATGTGGGGGGAAAAACGCTTAATAAAGGAAAACAAAAAACAAAGCACCATCATTCTATTAAACACAAAAAAACAAATGTCAAATGTGAGTCAACTGAGTCAAAAATGTGAGAGATTGGACTGCTTGAATGGCAGAGCTGCATCCAATAGGGAGCAGTCATGGTCACATCCCTGTTGAGCTTCACAACTATGTTGTAAAAAAATAAATAAATGATGACTTCATCTAAAAGTTATTCGATTTAAACCAGCAAGAAAACACTGATTTGATTGAAGGCCTGACCAGAGTGCACGAGGGCACATTTGTTGGGAGCAGCTGTATTGGCACTTGGGGTGGCTGAGTGTCGAACAAGGAAAATAAGATGCGATTCTAGCAAAAACTCATCCAGACCAGTATTATACACAACAAGCAGGGATGTCACTTTATTTTTTTATTTCAGTAGTTCTTTATTCATACACAACTTTAACATTAATTTACCTTTCTACCAAGGTCATGACTACTTGATTTTTTCTTTTAACTGTCTGAA
This sequence comes from Spondyliosoma cantharus, assembly GCA_900302685.1. Taxonomy (NCBI): domain Eukaryota; kingdom Metazoa; phylum Chordata; class Actinopteri; order Spariformes; family Sparidae; genus Spondyliosoma; species Spondyliosoma cantharus. The sequence goes on along the minus strand of OMLP01023965.1, from coordinate 17,905 downwards.
TCCAATCCTCAAGTCACTCTCACTCCTGGTGCTAAGATGTATTATGGTCAGTGAGGCCATGCTAATAGTAATAATAAAAAGAGTGATAATATATTTGGAATACAGTATTAAATGGCTGCTTACACGTTGTATTATAGGTTCTGTGTCACCTGCATAGTAATTTGCTATTTTAGTCCCTTCTATGAAGCATTTGGATGAACAGGACTGGGATTACACAGTGACTGAACCTATGGACGGGGTGACCACTGACTATGGCACAGAAGTGAAATACCTAAATTTGAAATGTGTGGTTCAATTATAATCCAGACCTGAGGGTTGAGCTGGATTTAACGATCTCAAAACGCCTGCAGTCCTATAGATCCTATCCTCCTATAGGCTCAGGGAGCTGTCAGTCATCCCAGTGTTGTTGTCCCACAAGGCTCCTTTACAACTACCTCCACAGCAGCAAAAACACAGTCCATCCTTTCTACTATCACACTGTCATCAGCCTCTAGCCTGTGAATGTCTATACACACACAAATGCATAGACACACGTATATACACTAACACACTACACATCCAGGTGCTGGACTCCCTGATTTTTCCCTTTCTTCACTGACAACGGTTCTTTCAATGGTACACACTTTAAGTGTGTTCATGATTTCCACACAAAGACAGGGGGATAAGTCTGCCATCTTAGCCTCTTCTTGGCTACATTAATGTCGACATCAGAAATGATTGTTGTTGCTCGATCCAACGAGCACTTCATTTGAATCTTACTGACCCTTTAAGTGTGCCTCAGTAACAGATGCAAGTAGAGCTACTTGGTTAAAGAATGGTGTATATAAGGACATTTGTCATCTCACTTTCAGTTAACTGATGTTTTTAAAAAAAAAAAAAAATGTCCATATATTTCTCTCAATGTGGGATGTTCAGTTCCCTTTGCCTTGCAGTCCTCGTCACAGCTAACTGTACTGTTGGTCTGGGCAACAGAACTGGCACCATGACTCACCAGTAGGAGTCACAAGTGTACTGACAAGGACAACAACCTCTTACTTGCAAACACATTGGGCCCTTGTGTCACTTCCTGTTTCTGACCGATGCAGTAGTCATTTTTACTCCTAGTGCCCACCCATGCTGTGTAAGTAGCAAATGTACTCGCACCCATTTGTGGGCCTATCTTAAAATTACATGTGGTCAGGTGTACACCCTTGGGTGCATTGCTATCCTGAGGCAGCAGAAAGCATTGACCAACAAAAACCTTGTCTAAAGTCAAAGGCACAGTACTCTTCCTGCTATTTAAAGGGCACATTATTCAGATAGTAAGATGTACCTACATAGGTGGGTTCACAACTGGTGTACACCTACTTCCGCGATTAAAGAGGCTGCTTTCAATAATTTTTAACATTTCCATGCATGCAGTAATGTCACTGCAGCAAATACTGTGGCACATTTAAGCAGCAAAACGATAAACATATGAAACTCTCCAGAGAAAAAGGATTATATTTTTAATTATTTTTATTTTCTGAAATAAGCATCTTTAGAGAGCTCTGATGGGGCTCAGGATTTACCAGGAGGATGGCTGCTTTACTCCAAACAATATCCCTGTACAAATCTGAACTGTGTGTGTGGGAAGTTTAGTTTCTGTGCCTCGTCCATAAATGCGCGCTCTAACTCTCTTAATGGAGAGACACACTTATCTCCCATCCACTCTTAATCAGAATGATCATTTTTTGACCCATCCCGCCTGATCCATGCATCACATTTACACAAGGGGATGACAATATTTGTTTTTATTCTCTTATATTCAAATAGAGTTGGTGTGAGGGTCCACCAGCTAAAGACCACATCCCTGACTTTCAGTGAATACGAGTGCTACTGTTTAAATTGCATTGCATTACATTTAAAGTGCTGCTTCCTGGTGCAACATGCTATTAAAGGGAATGAGAGATAAAACACTGAGTTGTTAATTTATGCATAACCACACATACTACTAATTAAGAGTCTAAATACAACCCCTTTTGTGCGTTACACCTTAGTTTAAACCCAGATTATCCACTGTTTAACAAGCAAAAGGGAGTTAAATGCCCTAAATGCACTTGAGCCATGGTCTTTAGACCATGCCCCATAGATCATTTAAATAGGGCACTGTGTTTTTTGGAATGCACGACCAAACCAGGAGTAGATTTTCTACTCCCTTACCTTTAAATTTTCATTCTACTACTATATTCAGTTCTGCTCTGCATCTTGTCACTTACCGTGCGTGGAAGCTGGATTGGTGAGATCACGTGGTCATGTGATGTTGGAAATCCATTTTGCCAAGCTTCAAACTTTGAATTTATGGCCGAACACACAGTGGTTGATCTGAACAGTGTCTAGTGGGGAACTACTGCCAGCTGTGGGCATGGCTTAGATGTGACAAGCGACAAGAAAAGCTACTCTTAATTTGAGAACAACAATGGAACCTCCTTGAGGTTTACTTAGATGCTGCAAACATTAGTTTATTTAGAACTGGATAGTATACAGCATTTAATTCAAAGAGAACACAGAACGGCACCAAGGGCCTTTTCTGAATTGGAAAAAAAGGTTCGCTCTCGTCTCATGACTGCCTTTGGTAAGTTTGATATACTAACTGGCTCCGCTGGTGGCTATGCTCTCCTACTGTTGATCTGATTGGTTGAAGTTAGCCCATGATTGATTGTGACAGACAGATGGTTTGTCCAATCACCTGCAAGAATTTGAAAGCGCCTGAATTTGAAAGCGCCTGTCCTCTTCAAACAGCTTGTAGCCGCACCTTTCTAGATGGTTCTGTGAAAAACCATCTGGCGTATCCAGTCATCTTGCTACTACACAAGGGTCCACCAATATTTGTTACCACCACAGTCAAAGGTTCGGTGTGCTTCAAACTATGAATACGGAGGCTTTAACTTCTTTTCCCTCTATACAAGGTTAATGGTTTATATTCTATCCCTTTTTATTGATTTGTCTGTTTTCCTGTTTATGATTCTCATCTCATTTCTACCACTGGGATAGATGTATAGTCTGTTCCAGATGTGTTCTTGGGTTATAGTCCCTAGATGTGCTAAGGACTAAAATCCAAGTCTTATTCAAACTTGGGGGTGGTGCCAATAAGTCTGATTCTAGTTTCTTTTCTTAGAGTATTCAAGGATTGTAGCCATTAGTCTACAATGTCAGAGGGGTTATCATACTACTTGTCAATGCACTAACCCAATAATAGGCTTCAAATTCCTTACAAAGCACACAACAGTCAGTCTTACTTTATCATTACAGGAGGGTTCCAGACCCAACTATGCTTCTACAGATGTTGGTAGTGCCAGTTCTGCCCATGAACTTTGGTTTTATCCCCTATTCTATGACCACAGATAGACCAGATAGATTACCATTTAGGGGTGCCTTGTCCCTACAAATACAGTAGTTTCACTTTCAGTTGTACCACTAATCTTGCGTTAACCACTACAGTTCAGTTTCTGTCCCTACAGTGTATTATAGGGCTGTAACTAAGTACTATTTTAATCTTTGATACATTTTTCTATAATTTTCTCCCGAAACACAAGATGACATCCTTGAATATCTTGTTTTGTCCACAACTGAAAGATATTCAGTGCCACCATCAAGAAGTAAAGTAACCAGAAAATGTTAACACTGAAGAAGTTGGAATTCGATATTCAAATGTTTTTCTTTCGTAAAAATTACTCAAACCAATTAACTGATCATAAAGTAGTTGCAGATTATCTTAATAGACACCTACTCAAATGATTGCTTTTGTTAAATCTCTGTTCTACCATAGTTTAGGGTTTTCACTCCTGTTCCACAGACAGTGGGGTACTTCTCTCTGTTCCACTAATAAAGAAGGGATGTAGTCCCCTGCCTGATGGAGGTCATGGGTTCTGTTCCTCACGTCTGATTGCACTGCCCCCCACCCCAATCCTCCCTGCTAGTGTCTGGCCCAGTGGCCCTCCTTCAACACCTATGCCCCTCCAGCCACAGTCCTGTAACTTTCCATCCCTTTTGCTACACTGACAGTCCATGAAATGTCTTCCCTTAACATCGGTGGTGGTTTATAAAAATGGAGGTTAAACAATAACTTGGTTTCTAATAGTGACGACATGTCATACCTGTAAATGATGTTTATCTGTCATGCCTAGTCAAATAATTTAAACAATAAAAAGAGGGATTTTTTAAATGTCTAAATATCTGAAAGTCCCTTTGGTGTGTAGTATGGTGTTACTGTTGTTGTAGTGTATGTGATACCCTATAGGGATTGTGCTACTTTTTAAGATAATAAAAAACAATGTTTGGTTACACCACTGTTGTGTGATTTAATGTGTTTAATGTTACAACCTTATGCGGAAGATATACCGTAGGTTCTTGGGCCCAGCTAAAGGATAAACAGAAAACGTCAACAGAACATAGAACAAAGACGTGATGAGTAAGTTCGTAGGTTCCTGTGTGGGTTTGCTTAATATGCAGCTGGGGTTGACAGAGATTTCTGTGCAGATATTTTATTATTTGTTTGTAATATTTACTAAATAAAATGATGGTAAATATATAATGTATTAATTAAAATGTGTTTTTTACACAGAAGCACACCCTAGTGCCATAGCCAAATCTATAAAGCTCCTGCACTGATACCAAACAATTCATTTAGCAGCGCAGATTTTTATGACAGAAATGTTGCGTGACATAGAGGACCCCCCCCAAGTCTCCTATCAGTCAAGACCAACATTTTGAGCCATTGGCACTAACAGGCAGGGCTGACAGTGAGACAATAGAAGCTGAGGACATGGAGGGACTGGAGGGAATGGGGGATATCTCTTTTCTATTAGAACTGGTACACAGAGGTGCAGGTCTCAAGTGTACAACTCAGGAGGCAGTTCGGTTGAAGATCGCAAGTAAATACTGCTGGAACGCTTGACACAAGGGACTAAGATGAACTGGCACAAAGAAGTGGGAGCACAGACATTAAATACCAGAGTTGGGTAGAGTAGCAAAAAACACACTAAGTAAGTAAGTGCTGTTAGTTTCCATAAATAATAACTTAAGTAGAGATAAAAGTATAAATCAATCAATCAATCAACAAATCAATCAACAAATCATTCTTTATTTCTAGCGCCAGTTCATAACAACAGTCATCTCATGACACTACAAATTGAGCAGGTCTAGACCATACTTGTTGATTCATTTATTTACAGAGACATAAGATTTCCCACCCTCTTGGCGAAAGTGGCGACAGTAGCGAGAAAAAGTTGTGCTTTAACAGGCAGAAACCTTGGAGCAGAACTGGACTCAATGTTGGATATGCCTTGAGGCCAAGGACAAAAATACGAGCTAAAGATTTTACTTGAGTGGTAAATAACTTTAAAAACACACACTTCTGTCTTCTTCTGTACACTTCTGACCATCATTGTAAAAAAAATCTAATAACAAAGAAAATTTGGATTTTTAAGGATTATGCCAATGATTAAAAAAAATAGTTGTCATTTTGCACAATAAAATTACTATATTATTCATACAGTATTTTTCTGCTTGCTTCAAATACATACACATTTGTGTAAAATGACAGTAGTTGTCTGTAATTAAATATGTAGCTCATTATATAAAGGATTTATATCCATACAAACAATTTTAACATTTTTCTTTTTAAGGTAAATATATATCTATGTGTAATTTAACGTTCCCCAACATGGGAATGGAAATGAAATAACAAAATACACATACAATTTCCATTTTTTATGAGTTCAAACACAAAAGGTCTGTTAAAATATGTTCAACCATAATTTCCCAAATCTATGCTTTTAATTTAATAGATAGAATTGTTCAACAACAATTTAATACTGAAAAACTTTTTTTAAAATACTTAAAAAAAAGAAAATTACTATAAAAAGCAGTGTTTGTTCTGAAGTTTAACAAACATTTGTTTGTTTATTTAAACATTTAATACATGTGTTTTCATCACTGTAAAATTGTCTATTAGCATTGGTTAACTGTCAAAATAAAGTTTTAGACCATTAAAAACATTTATAGATGATAGAAAGTTTACAGATGAATTTGGGGTTATTTAAAATACAGTGAAATACTGTAATCAAATTTAGAACATTTGTATTAGTGAAAATTAATTATAAAAGCAGCATTTTCTCTGTAGTGTAATGTTATGTAATTTGTAATTGACATTTATCTTGTATAATTGCAATTTTCCCCACCACAAAAACATTTAATTCAGGTTTATATCACTTTCATTATCACATTAGCATTGATTAACTGTCAGAATAAGTTTTTTTAACTGACTCAAGCCTATTTCAAGGCAGAACATCAAAAAGTGCTTCACAACAAAATGACAGAAAAACAAAAACACAAAGAAACAGAAAAAAAACACACACACAAAAAAAAACAGCTGGCCAGCCAGTGAGCTAGAGGTGAAACATGAAATAGCGGAAACATTAATCAAAAGCAAGTTTAAATAAATGAGTCTTCAGCTGCTTTTTAAAGGTCCCATATTATGAAACACACATTGTCTCTGGTCTCTACATGTTTAAACTGGTCCTCCCTGAGCCTGCCAACTCCCAGAATGAGGAAAACGTGATTCCTGCATGGTCTCTGCAGCCCACCCACTGGTAAAACGGCGCTCCTACAGACTGTTCAGATTCAGCTCCTGTCGTTACGTAACCAAAGGAGTCATTTTCATAGGTCAACCTGCTCCGTGCGGTGATAGGAGATATCCGAGAGGGGGGTGTTCACCCCCGAGGTGAAGTTTGGTGTGTCCAGTGGTGAGATAGCAGTATTTAGCAATGTCGTCGCTCAGAGTTAGACACGCAAATTGGTCTGTTGTTGGTTGTAAAAATCAACATCAGTATATATTCTGTCCCAGCTACAGAAGAACAGAAGAGACAGTGGTTGCAGCCTGTAGGAGCGCCGTTTTACCAGTGGGTGGGCTGCAGAGACCATGCAGGAATCGCTTGTTTTCCTCATTCTGGGAGTTGGCAGGCTCAGGGAGGACCAGTTGTAGAGACCAGAGAAAACGTGTTTTTCATAATATGGAACCTTTAATGTTAATAATATTACGATGGAGCTTGGTTGTCACAGTAAAAAGTCTGGAAACATGTGCAGACTGGAGACAGAGACGATGTGAACAGTGTCCAAGAGTTTGGAGACAAACACAGCTTTCGCTAGCTGTTAGCCATTAGCTACCTGGTAGTAACTGTAACAACACATACGAACAAACTAACATTATTCAGACACACTAATCATTCTGAAATGTCCTGCTGCAGCCGCAGAGTCTGTGTTTCTTCAGGAGCCTCTCCTTCTGGGTCCAATCCTGGGTCAAAATGGTATGGTTGAACGAAAGCAACTCTGCGAGCCACAGCGATACATCCACCGTAAACATTAGCACATGCTACCAGCTAGCGCAAGAGGCATGTCTTCCTGAGAGGGACGTGAAGCACCATTGGGCAAGGCTCTCCAAGTAGGCGTTGACAGACGGAGCTCATTAGCATTTAAAGGTGCAGGCACAGAAACAGCTGCTCTCAGGAGAGCTCAGCAGAGCTCATTTGAGCAACTTTTAGACAGCTGAAATTCAGGACCATGGATGGGTTTGGGGCAATGCATATCATATACAGTGTTGTTGGACCTTTGACAGCTGTGTGAAATTGATGAAAAACAGTATAATATGAGACCTTTAAATGTGTAAACTGTGTCCACATTACGTAAATCTAATGGTAGAGAGTTCCAGAGCAGTGTGGCCCAATTGTTGAAAAACGCGCACTAAAGTGCCCTCTTGGGAGGCAAAATGCGCCCTAAAGTGCTATCTTGGGAGCCAAAACGTGTGCTAAAGTGCCCTCGTGGGAGCCAAAGTGCGTGCTAAAGCGCCCTCTTGGGATCCAAAACACATGCTTTTTTTTCGTGGTCATTGAATAATTGAGGATCATCAATACTTTGTTCATCGGTTTCAGGGGTGTTTTCTGCCTCACAAAGTGCACTGTTCTTAAACAGGTCAATTTCCATCAAATCTTCATCATAATCATTATAATCCATTTTTTCTTCCTCATCAGAAAGTGTTGGATCACATAGCTCCGCCTCATTTCTGATTGTGATATCCTCATACTAGAGATGGATCTCTTTCAGTTTAAGTAGAGCCCTCACTAGTTCCAGTAGTTTGGAACAGCTGATGACCTTTATAGAACAATCGTCTCTTTAGCTTTACTCTCATGACTTGAGATTCACTTCTAAGTCTAGGTAAGCCATGGATAGTTTCTTGGACTTCAGAGGGTGGTTTAAAAAAGTACAAATTAACTTTGCATTGTCCTTTAGACATCAAATTTAATGTTAATGTTATTGGTTACCTTCCTTTACCTCAATGACATGCTTTTATTTCTAAATGTGTTTTATTTCCAACCCGCTCAGCTTTCTGTTAGACTTATTTTTATATGTGAATATTTATGCACTTGAAGGACTTTGTAAGACATGTAAGACACAGCAGTTGTGAATGTAATCTGTATTTTAAATAAACTTGATCAGTTTCTTTAAGATATCCAGATATTGCAATTGATTTGTTGATGTATGTTAAGTGAAATAATAATTGATGAATTGACTTGTATGCATTATACTAACCCAAAACACAATAAAATACTGTGAGTTATTCTACAGTAAGTTACTTGTCAGTGGCTGCCAGTTAGATACTGTAATTTGTTTTACAGTAAGATACTTGTCCATGGCTGCCAGTAACTGTGAATTTCATGGTAAGTTTCTTACAGCTTAAGTAAATCTGTGTTTAGAATATTAAAAACTGACTTCATAACACCTGATAATTCTCAGGTCTGATTTTTGCCACATGCTAATGCCCACCACATTATTGTAATCAAATAACCACCTTTCTCACACCAATGTCTGTCAAAGTACCTGCCTTTTTATTTGTTGTTTGCATATTTGATTCCTTTTTTATTACTGTTTTTATTTTTATTTCACCCTTTTTGATGTTGGTCAGAAAAAAATCAAAATTCAATCAAAATGTTTAATTCCTGCAGATGGACTGTTACAATAGGCATAGCCTATTTATGTAACTAATCAATCACTACACTCAATCCACATAGTTTGCTCTAACCAATCTTTGCTAATAACCCTCTCTACAGTCTGCGAGTCCGGAGACATTGGTTTTATAGGTGGGGGCAGGAAGGAATGGTTAGCTGGTGACGAACCTGTGCCACCAAATACACCTGCTTTGATCAGCTAATGTTGAAATTCAATTGCAATAGCCAGGTTTCAACAGTAGATGGCAGTTATATGCAGATTTATGACACAATGTTTAGAACTTAAATACTCTGTACTTAAATGACACGATTTTGATTTTAATCAATGATACTAAATACCTATATATATTGGTTCAGTTACTTTTTAAATTTAGATAATTGTTAACCTTTTGGTGCAATGCCAGGTTGACATGCAAATAATGCTACAATGAGACACAATAAACGCCTGGTTGACCACATCTAGTTTACATGCATTTAATTCCTCTCTAATGTTTCACGCCTTGTTGACATTGAAATCTCATTCTGTGTCACCTCATTGACCCCTTTTTTGCTCTACATGGCTAGGGCGATTATGGTCCATTTGGCCTTCCATACAATTGCACCCAGACTGTAACCCAACCCACAATGGTGTGAAGTGAGGGGACAATAGTTGCGCTATAGCCGACTGCATTCTCCCACTTGACATCAGTCGTCGCATGTTCGGTTCTCCACGCTGTGATCCTTAGAAAAGCGCAAATCGGCACAGTCATGTCCCCAAGACGGACACCCATGTGCCCCCTACGACTCTTCCCTTCACTGCTCCTGCTGTTAGGAGCGGGGCGGCTGTGTCTCGCAGCCCGTCCGCTGCTTGTGTTCCTGATCGATGGATTCCGCTACGATTACATCGACGACCTGCGTGTGTTACCCGGATTCCGTGAGCTCGTTAGCAATGGTGTGAAGGTTGACTACATGACGCCGGACTTCCCGAGTTTATCATACCCCAATTACTACTCCTTAATGACAGGTAATCTATCCATTCATCCATCCATCCATGCCTAACCTTCAGTTGACTAGATTTCTGAAATGACAACAGGAGACATTTCGAGCAGTCAATATGCAAATATCCAATGTTATTAATTGCGAGAAAAAAAATTGGGGACAATAATTGTTTTATCGTCATTTACTATGAGTCGGCTGCCTGATACAATGTTGTACTAACTAGGTGTTTAAAGTTTAGTTTAATCAACTTCTTGTAGAGTAGTTTCATTTTCAGCAACGCATCATAAGATCAGCATGGCTGTTCTGTGAGAGCAAGTCAAATTTCTAGTGTTAGAAAAACAGCCTGTTTTTAGCTTTCTGAGGATGCATGGGTTTATGAAACATTGAAATCTGACAAGTATTAACTAATGTTATCAGATAATATAGTGGAGGATAAATAACATTTACATGGAGATTTAATGGAGGAGAAATACAGCTGCATAAAAAGAAAATACTCAAGTAATGTTCATGTAATGTAAATTTATACTTAAGTTCATTACATGAGTAAATTTACTTTTACTTAGTTGCATACCACCACTGACTAACAGACACACTGTGATAGAGAAAACAGCTATATTACAGCGTAGTACACACAACATAACACAAGTACAAGGCAAGTAAGTAAAAAGTACAAAGCAAGTAGTGCAAATGTAAGTATAAAAAATAAATAAATAAATATGTGCAGTGGTGCAGGTTGTAGGTATGGAAATGTGAGACTATAAAATAAGTACAGTATATAGTCTTTACAATTATTGCACATTGTCCTTGGGTGGTGTGTGTGTGTGTGTGTATGTGTGCGTGTGCATGTCAGTGCCTATTTGTGTTCAGTGCAGTGATGGCTTGTGGAAAGAAGCTGTTCCTGAGTCTGTTAGCTCTGGTTTTGATGGACCTGTAGCGCCTGCCAGAGGTTAACAGGTTGAACAGGTGATGTGCAGGATGGGAGCTGTCTCTTGTGATTGCCTCAGCTCTGCTGAGGCTGCTTCTTTGAGGGAAGGGAGGGGGCATCCGATGATCTTCACAGTCGTCTTCCAGTCTTTGATAATGAATAGTGGCCTACACAGTAAGATAAAATTCCTTATTGGAAAATGTTTTCCATTGCTACTTTTTATGTTTTGTAGCTCACAGACATTGGTGGAGGAATTGAATAATAATAATTGAATTGACATGCTCTGTAATCATATCTTGGCCTTTCCTCCTCCATCTACTTTCCTCTTCTGCCTATCCAGTGTTTCTCTTCTTTTTCCTTTCCAGCCTATCCTGCCTTAGAAAGACGTGAGTGGTGAACACATTTCAGTCTCGGACAAGCCTCCAAAAAATCCCCACAAAACGGCAACGTCTGTTCACCCGTATATCTAGATGACTGTCTGTCTGTCTGTCATGTAGGAACATGTATTTCATAGCAGTCTTGAGTTCCACAGATTTCTACAACTCAAATATTTCTGAGTGGAACAGATACTACTTCACAAAAAATATTTTTAAAAAATGGTCATCTCATGATACTTTACAAATTGAGCAGGTCTAGACCATATGCCTTGATTCATTTATTTGCAGAGACCCAACATTTCCCTTTTGATATGAGTTTCGGATTACTGTCCTGTTGGAACACCCAACTGCACCAAGACCCAATCATCTGGTTGATGATTTTAGGTTTTCCTGAAGAATTTGGAGATAATCCTCCTTCTTCATTATTCCATTAATTTCCTTTAGAACACCAGATCCACTGAGAGCAAAACAGCCCCACAGCACAATACTACCACCACCAGGTATGATGTTCTTGGGGTGAGAGGCCTCACCTTCTCACCTCCAAATGTATTGCTGGTCGTTGTGGTCCAATATTCAACGTACATAGCAACTCAAATGCCAGAAAACATGTTGGCAGTGAGCATTTCTGCAGACCACATATCTGTGGTTGAAGCTTGGTATTTCTTTAGCTTTTCACTTTTTATCTTGTGACAGTGCTGTGTTTATGGTCTGGTTAGGTTTGTACAAAGAACACATGGTAGGGAAACATCATGTTTTCGCTTAAGATACCTGGTTTCTGTTTTTTATTTGTACTTTATTTCGATTATATATTTAATTGAGAAGTTCCTATTTAACATTATTTAGTTATTTCAAAGTGTTGTATGTGTTGCTGCAAAGGGAGCAATCACTCCTTTATTTATTCATACTATTCATACTAGTCAGTGTTCATATAATATATTTAGTGCAGCTAGTCTTTCACATGTTCCTTTCCTCTAGACTCTATAGAGCCAGGTGAGAAATAACACTGTTATTAATTGAAATGCAGCCAGAGCAGTTCCTATCAGATGAAGAAATACACAGCTGTTGATATTTGATATTTTAAAAAATAGCACTTATAATGGCGATAATTGTGATATTCGTCAGTATCTAATTTTGGCCCAAGCCTACAGCTGCTGATGCTGCAGTGACTTTCTGCTGACATAGTTGTGTTAATTATATTGGAAGGTGCATAAAAGTGGACACACACATTCTGGAGAAAGACCGTTGATTGCTGAGTCTCATTTCCAGATCATCAAACACTGAAAGCAGTCTTTCATGGCTTGGGAATGGGACTCAACAATCAGCTTTACTCCAACGTATAAAGGACTTTCACAAACTTGTTGGTGCAACACAATCATGTAACTGAAAATAACAATATCAGTGAACAAATCTGTTTAATAATCACTTCAGTAACCAGAGAGGTCAAAAAAGATAACTCCAGTGTATCAACACTTACATGTAACTGCTGTTATTGTACATGCAAATGCAATAGTGCATCTTAGCCACATCATATTCAACATCCTGTTGAAATGCTTCAAGTCAGCTGGATAAATGTTGAGACATCAGTGCATCAGGCATTCCACTTAATAATCCACCTGAATGGATGTTTAGGGTACCTTATTTCTTGAGTCACGAAGTCACCTCATACACGGGGTAGCATGTATGAAAACAGTCCTGCGCCCACTGTTTCCAATACACAGGCTCTCGAGTTTCCACAGCTGTCCGTGGAATGTGAAAAAGTATGTTGGAAGCTTTTCTGGCACTGTAGGGAGAGGAACTGCTCATGTTGTCAAGATAGAATTGAAACAGCTTGCACTTTGTTGTAAACGTATAGATGTGTGTGTGTGGATGTGTGTGTGAAAGAGTGAGAGATCCTTCTCACCGAAACCTAAAAGGTGACACAAAGAAATTTTGTTGTGAAATAAATCGATAAATGCTGCACCAAGACATGTCAGGTCAAGTTTGCGAGTGCAAGTGAGAAGGCCTAGAGCTGATACAATTGACCCTTCCCAAGCCCTGTGGTCCAATAACAGTTGAGCAAGTTTAGAACTTGCATGTACCTCACTCAACGTTCCCGTTTATTGTATAACTTACACTCTATGTGCTATGTGCTTGGTTTGTCTATTGGTTAGACCCAGAGGTGCTTGTATGAGTCACCCCTCCTCCCCCCTCCTCCCCCTGGATGTTGACAGGGGCTGGGGGCATCCTGTTCCTCCAGTAGTCCACCACCACCTCCTTGGTCTTACTGATGTTGAGCTTCAGGTGGTTGCTGTTGCACCATGTGACAAAGCTCTCTATCAGTCCTCTGTACTCCTTCTCACAGCCACTGCTGATGTATCCAACAATGGAAGAGTCGCCCGAGATTCCGCATTATCGGCGCAAAGAAGGTTCGCCTTTACGCTGCCTGTGTTTGTTCACACTGAACCAAGAAGCGACAGCATAAAGCACATGAAGCCATTCCAGTGTGTCATTTCATACAGCATGCAGGTGTTGCAGAACGAAAAGAGGCATGACGGAACACATCATAACGTTGTGATCCATGTGTTTTTTTCAGGTGTTTATCCCTGGTTTTCACCTGTTAATGTATCCGCCAACTGTTTATAATCATATCAATGCTGTTTACATAGTGTTGTGATTGAGAGCCTGACCCCCCATGCATCGTGGAAACTGACAAAATTAAATTTTGTGCTCTGAATTACATAATTACATAATCGGCATTAGTAAACTGGACCCTGTCTGGCTTTCACTCACAAGGAGGAATGCTGTCTTCTGGGGTAAAGTTCACTGAAGTCTCGGTTGTGAGGGCTGACCGTCACAGTCATTTTTTTCTTTGCAACTTGTAACTACAACAACTGATTAGTGGAAGGTGGCATATGAGTTAAAGATTTTTGCTCTGAATTGCGAAAATAATGCTCTGCAATTGAATTACTGGCATTGTCATCTTCATGCACCGCCATTGCCATGGCAAAATATGATATGATGATCTTGCAGAATATAATGCATTGCTGTATATTAAACTAGCCAACGGTATATAAAGTCGTAAAATCAACTCAAACCTCAAACATCTACATCAGTAAAATGCAACATACACAATAATGATGCAGTAGTATTAATCCAAAAGCATCAGATATAGCAGGGAAACACAGACAGGCACCATTTTACTGCATGAGTACTTTTGATTTTCATGTCTGAAGTACATAGTGATCCCTGCAACTGCATTACTATTTAGTACAACAGTTACCATACTTAATATACAGAAGGCTTCAGCACTGCAAGAGAAACCCTTCACTCCGAAGAATATTGCAGAAAAAAAAGAATTAAATGAAATCATTTAAAAAAGATACGCATAGAAATGTCCATATTGCCTTTGTCATTTATATCAAAAAATCTATCTTAATAATAAAAAAAGGAAATCCATTAGATTGAGTCGATTAAAAACTACTATATTTAAAAAGATCTATCAAAATGGCCTTGTTTTCAGTGAATCCTGCTATTTGTTTCATACCTACAAATTCTAATCATACATATTTATGTATTGCCATAACAAGCTGTTCTAGCTGGGTTTGAATTGAGAGGTGCCCCCCCTGCAGATACTTTGCCTGTCCTGTCTCTCTAGACCAGAGACACAGCTGTGAGCCAAAAGAGTCGGTGTGTTTAAAGGGGAAACTACAGCTGCAATCTGCGTAGGGCTCATGGGCAATTATAAATCAGCCCTTTACTATTTCGCCAGAAGCCAAGTTTGTTGGATGACAACAAACTTGTTGTCAATTCCCAGATTCTACTGACAATATAAATGGGCCGCCTTGTCCATTTAAATATGATGAGAAGTTTAATTTTAGAAGCAATCTGTGGTTAATGCCAGTGCTGAATCATAAAAGGAAGGAAAAATGAAGATAAAAAATGTAGGCCGAACGTCAATACACATAATTTATTTCCTCTGCTCTCGTGTTTGTGAGCACCTAGAATGTCACAGTTAGCTATTGTACGCTGTCAGCCATATCTTATACCTGGTGCAAAACAGCACAGTGCAAGTGTCATTGCTAGTTGAAACTTGACACAGTTGCCATTTTTGCGTTAAGCACCCACATTTTGTTAGTTTCAAATGTCCTTGGACCCATCTGTGTGCATATTGGTGTAACAGTCTTACAATATGTGTCAGGCATTGCTATCTTGAGGCAGCAGAAAGTGCTTGCACCATTGACCAACAAAAATCTTGAGGACACTGCTATGAAAAATGGCTGATTTGGTCCCCATTACTTTTCCTGAACATCATTTGTCAAAGATGTCAAAAATAACCTACATGGAGAAATGTTAACTAACAATTGAGTATCCATTGCTCTTAATCAGCACCTGCAGTTGAAACTAGCTGCTGGTGGTGCAAAATTATAACAATTTATGTACAGGAAAACTGTTACTGTTCATTACATAATAGATGTAATTTGATTAGCTGTGTATGACAGCCCAAAGTAGGAAAAATATATGAATATTGATTAATACAGATCATTAAATCTTTTGCTGGATTTTACAGTACATATAAATAAAATAGTGACTAACAGAGCTACTTGCTAAAGTAGTTTCTAATGTCTCTTACCTTTATCCCCTTGGACATTGTGCGGTTTGGTTTGCTGTAAATTAGGCTGCTGCACCTATTTAAAAAAGATGTGCTGCTACCCGTTCTTGGATTTCAGTATGATTACACCATCTGCTACGATACAGTGACAAGGAAGGATAGTGGAATGCATTCATACTGATTTTCCTTGTTAGATCCATGAGCTATACGAGCAACATAACCATATGATATGTTGGTAGATATCGTCACAGTCCCACAACGCTATCGAGGCATTTTTGTTATCACATTATCAACACATTCAATATATTGTTACCTCCCTATTAATGTACTATGACCGTTCAAATCAGTCATTGTTATCTGTGCTGCTTCTGTTGTTCCAACGTGACCTAGTGATTTGTGTAGCTCCTCTGGTGTCTTTTGTCCAAGGTTCATATTGAAGTATTTGTAAACTAACTCTTTCACGGTTAAGCCAGTTAAACATCAACATTATGTGGGTGAAACGGGGGAAGGGGTTTGAAATGATTTACATTTCATGTAAATAATTCTCCTTGGATGTACTGGCTATCTTCAATAACAAAATCTGAATTTGATCTAATGTATGTAATAACATATTTCATAATGAAAAGGACCAAACAGAAGCGTGTGTTTTGTAGCTCCTCTCAACTGGAGTTGATTGAAGTCCAGTGCTGTGAACACAAACATACCCTCAGTTGGGCTAGTTTGGTGATTGGAGCAAATGTGGTATAACCTTTGCTAAAGTTATGGATTGAATGTAGAATTATCTAATTATCTGTGCTAAACTGTTCAATGTGATAATGTGTAATATTTGTCTTCAGGTCACTCACTCTCCAGTGTGCTTGGCTAAAGGAGTCCCAGGGTATCTCTGCACCATAAGGTTTAGGAAGATACCATGTTGTGAGGGGGAAGTTATAGAGTTTATAGGATTCTATTGTTATATGTAACTTACTTTAAGAGCATGCACATTATTTTATATTATATACTATTCTCTTACAGATGTATTTGTTGTGTAATTTTGATGTCACTTGAGTGTGGGCCACAGAATTTTTTAGTATGACTGGCAGTCAGATGACGTTAAATAACCTCTGCCTTAAGCCGCCTGCGTTGAAAGTCTGGAAGCTACACAGCCACCCTAACAGTGTGTGATTCCTGCCTGTGTGTTGTATATAACTAAGCCCTAAATACAACAGGCCATGCTGGCCAATTGGATGTGAGCTTTGGAGCCTGCCAGTTATTGCTGATGTGTGTGTTTTGATCTAGCACATTCTATTGTTGAAAGAATCACTGGCTGGAGACATACACATGCATGCGCCCACACACACACAGGCACACACACACACACACACACACACACACACACACACACACACACACACACTTCACTTCACACTTCCAATTCATCAGCACCTCCCTTTATTCAATCACTACTACTTGATGCTAACTTTCTTCAGCTTTAACTTTAATATTCTTTCAGATCAAAACAAACTATGTGCAATTTACAATGCCAGGGTTGTAGAATGAAATTTGAGAGATGTCCCTTTATGCTAGTTGAGTGTTGAAGATGAATTGAGGGGCCTCATAGCCTGATGAAAGAAACTGCTCCATAGTCTAGTGTAGGGCTGCACGATATTGGAATAAACTGACATTGCGATTTTTTTTAACCATGTTATACCATATATTGCGATATGAAAAAATACAGGAATTTTCATCAGATGACCTGAATAGCATTTTATGTTATGCTGCACTGCTGCTATCTTGTGGACAACTGACCTGCACTGATCTTGCCTCTTTTTGTGAATGTTGTGAATGTGAATGGAGTATGGCTTCTGTCTGTTTTAGACATATTCTTGTTGTTATCTTTTATTGCTTGCTTTTATTGTGCTGGGACCTGAGGACATGTTTCGTTCTATCATGTGCAAACGTGAACTAAATGACAGTAAACAAACCTTTGAACCTTTTGAGCTCTCCATCTTAAAATGGAACATTCTAGCATCATAAT